>JBBPOK010000093.1:0-74159 GCA_038091415.1 Leccinum variicolor | reverse complement strand
TGCTTCTTGCCGGGTATGGTAGTGTGATCGGGACGATGTGGTCAATCATGGACAAGGACGCACCGAAGGTAGCGAGGGACGTGTACGAGCACCTGTTTCGAGATGCTAGCCGGGCTCCTGACAGTACGGAGGCGGCAGTAGCATTGCATTGCGCCGTCCAGAAACTTCGCGACTCTAGGGCTCCCTTCACTTCTTGGGTTCCTTTCATTCACTTTGGTAGATGACCCTTGGTCGAAATGCCTGTTTCAGTATGACTTCTTTCCCCCTATGCTACTCTTTAATTGTACGAACTAGTTCACCAGACGAACATGTTTTATATACAGAGCAATCTTTGTAGCAATGTACCACCTAGTTTGAACCTGGTGGTTGATTTTCAACCAAGTTTGCCCATGCAATTCAAGTACTACACTGACATTTACCAGGAGGCGTACTCCGACATACGCCTCCTTTTGAGCTGTCCCGACAGGTACTTACTATGCGCCAGGAGGTGACTGTACTTAGTTGCCAAGATAATGATCGAGGTTTCTTATGGGGTCAGTGATTCAGTAGTAAGGCAGATAAATGATATGACGATATCCCAGTGTAATTTAAGCTGCATTGATGAACGAGTGCGGTACATGTTTCGACATGACCTCATCAGCGATGATTGCGCCCCTCGGATATGCATCTTGCACCGGCCATCTGGCGGTTGACCTTGTACTAGGTCTCAGATCCATTGTAGCGTCACGTCCGTTTGAATTGCTGGCATGTCCGAGTCATTGCACTTTGTCGACGATCCGAGTCATTCAAGATGTAGTTCGCCGGGGCCGGCCGACACCGTGATCCTCCGTTTGGTTCGCAACATGTCGAGCTCGTCTTAGCGGGCTGGGGTCCTGCAATCATTCTAGGTGAGTGTGCAACACATGCCACTTGGGCAGTATTGCCTTGCGTGGACCTGGCGCTGACCTTGCGACGACAGTACATCATGATCTACCATCTGTTCGACGTCAAATGATGTTTTGGAATCATTTATGTAAATCAAAAGTGCTTGACACTATCTGGCTGGTTTACAGCAATCAGCGTCCACACGTGCTGTTCGACGAGCAAAGAGAAGTCGGGGCTTGCATGCAGGCGTGGGTAGGCTTGCAGACACTCGGGAAGCGCTTGTGTCATTACTGCATTGATGACTTTCAAGAAATCTGCGCCTATCTAGTGTTGCACAACAAACGATATTACAGTATCACCGAATTCAGGTGAGCATGGGTCCGACCCAGATCTTCAGATCCTGCCACTGAGTTCAAGAAAGCATATAGTCGACTCCCTCAGAACGCATACAGGGATAACGCATACACCCTCACAAGCCATAGGTTTTTGGATTTCCGAACTGCTTTTAGATGCCCTGTGGTCTCTCTTATAACCCATACTCTCTTCTAACTCATACCTTTTGAGCTGTCCCGTACTGATGCGCTGGCAGGAGGTAACTCTAGTAGTTGCCAAGGTAATGCGGCACTGCGTCTCGGCTAAATCTCGTAAAGCGGAGCGCTTCTGCGATCACACTGCCTCATGGGGGACATCCGAGCCTCGGCGAAAGTAGTGCTCGTTGAAGATGACAATGATCCTAGTGACTACGACTTGGCGTGTGCACGCTTGGTTGTGCCGGTCAAAATGGAGTTGAGTTGCCATGGAAGTCCGAATCCGAGTTTTCGGTGCACACCCATTTTCGTTCGTTTGTTCGCAAGTAAGCGCTGATTTAGCGCTCGCTCTTGATCCCTATGAAGTGATTGCATTGAAGACTTAGACACTGTCAAAGGCCCGACCACGCCGGACCCCATAAAGATCGTAGTCAATATCGTACCCATCAGTCTCTCACCCTGCATACACTGAGAAATGTAGTCACTGCTGTCATGCCCAGAATGAGAAATTCAAGTGAAAAACGACTGGATATTTATTACTTGGTCGCAACATTTCCCCAACACTTTCCAAACACGTGCAGCAGCGTCCCCAATTTTCTTGCCGCAGTCTGTTACACATAAGTATGCACACATATGTACTTCGGACGCCGGATCCTCCCCATGTCTTGGTTGTGGCCACCCGTAGATGCTGTTCCTGACCAAGGCCAAGCCTGAGGCCAATAAATAATTTTGAATGAAAATGCCGGAATTTATACGCATCAGGTTCCGAAATTGTGGCAACCCCAAAGAATTTACACTGCATATATAAAAACCCGGCGCGTCGACGCGCTGGAGCTTTCTTCGTCTTTTGTTCTCTGACCAACTTCTCCGTTCATGTCGTCGGTCCCTCCACCCTCCTCCACACCGTCAGACATGGCAACCAACATTCCCCCGATCACGAGCAAGGGCCCCTCTGGGCTCAAGTTCGTCGATCCAACACAATTTGTTGAAGACCCCGACCACACGCCCGCCGACGCCAACATTCCTGACAACTACGTGTCCTACACCCTCAAGCACCAAAAGCCACTGCCTCCAGTGACATGGGATAACCTGTTGAAAAACCTCAACTGGCTTCACGTGGGGATTCTCGGCCTTACCCCACTGCTTGGGTTCATTGGGGCTTGTTACACCCGCCTCAGATGGGAGACGGCCGTTTGGGCCTGTATTTACTATTACATGACCGGCCTAGGTTCATTTTCTTGTTGCTTCCTTCGTGGACGCGCCTCAACTTTTTTGTTCTGTTCTTTTTCTTTTTCTAGGTATTACCGCTGGTTACCACCGTCTTTGGGCTCATCGCTCATATAACGCGTCGCGACTTCTGCAATATGCGCTTGCTGTCTTGGGTGCCGGTGCCGTTGAGGGTTCCATCAGATGGTGGGCTCGTGGCCACCGTGCTCACCACCGTTACACCGACACCGACCTTGACCCTTACAATGCCCATAAAGGGCTACTATGGTCGCACATTGGTTGGATGATCTTGAAACCTCGCCGGAAACCCGGCGTGGCAGACATTTGCGACCTTACAAAGAACGATATTGTGAAATGGCAACACCGCCATTATCTCAAGCTGGTCTTCATCATGGGCGTGTTCTTCCCGACACTCGTTGCTGGTCTTGGGTGGGGTGACTGGATGGGTGGCTATGTCTACGCCGGTTTACTGAGATTGGTCTTTGTCCATCATGTGAGTATGTTCAATGGCGGAAGACCATATGCTCACATACGCAGTCAACCTTTTGTGTCAACTCGCTCGCACATTGGTTGGGCGAGACGCCTTTCGACGATAAACATACTCCTCGTGACCATTTGGTTACTGCACTGGTCACCATCGGCGAGGGCTACCACAACTTTCATCACCAGTTCCCTATGGATTACCGGAACGCGATCAGGTGGTACCAGTACGACCCCACTAAATGGTTCATTTGGGTCTGCCAGCAGTTGGGACTTGCTTCGCACCTGAAGGTATGGTCGTCATTGCCCAGACCTTTCGCCCATTCTAATTTCGCCCATCTTTTAGACGTTCTCAGACAATGAGGTTCGCAAAGGTCAACTCACTATGCAACTGAAGCGTCTCCGTGAGACCCAGGAAAAGCTGTCTTGGCCCTCTGACAATAGTGACCTTCCTGTGACCAATTGGGAAAGCTGTGAGTACACGCTGAAGGCACGGCACGTACCTTTTGTCATTAACCTGTCACATGTAGATTTGGCCCAGGCCAAGACGCGCCCATTGATCTGCGTTGCCGGTTTCATTCATGACGTGTCTGACTTCCTGGATGAACACCCAGGTGGCCGCCATCTTTTGACTAAGCACATTGGTAAAGATGCTACTACCGCCTTCTTCGGTGGAGTATATGATCATAGCAATGCTGCACACAACGTAGGCATTATCCCCCATCTCTCCTTCGTGGTACTGAAATGTCCATAGTTACTTGCTATGAAGCGGGTGGGTGTTCTGCGTGGTGGTGCGCCACATGGTCTTGAGGACAAGACCATCCCACCAAGCCAGCGTCTCCGTATCGCGAGCTACAATGAGCTCAGTGCCAGTGGATACAGCTCAGCAGCGCTCTCGGATGGTGAGGGTCTCCTGGGCTAGTTGCAAAACGTTTCGTTGTTTAGATATGGACGATGGCGAGATTCATGGATAGAAAGAAGTCTTCAGCATAGTGAATAATATTTGTGCCCCGCATGCGCTCTGCAATGCCTTGTTATGCCTTCATGATAATAGACAATCACTTTGGTACAACTGCTTTGAAAGTGCGGATCATAGAATATTACGTAGGATCCAATCAATCATAATATTTGTTGTCAAGTTACTGAGCTTGCGACATAACTTGAAGTATGCATAGTCCCTTGATAAGATCCGCTGAAATTCAGAGTGGATCGATTCCAATGATATTCATATATTCATCCATTAAACGCTCGGCCAATATACCCATCAATCTACCACTGAATTTCACGTGGTTTACTTTCCACAGTGCATACAAAGTTGCAGTCAGGGTAGTACCAGGTTGATCAAGCTAGGGCCCTGGCGTGTTATAGTAACTTCGACGTCGTATCTTGTCGTTCATCTCTGTCCATCAAGCTCACCGCCATTGGCCAACGGACGTCCCCCAACACTATTTTGATTCTCCGAGGGTGTTGTTCATTACCCAATATCTCATAACTGACTGTCGATGTAGGTCCCGAATGTTGAACCCTGCGGACATACACTAACTTGAAGTTAGTCCGAGTCACTATCATAGTAACCCTGGCCAACATCATCATGGCCCATCAGCCTTTGAAATATCGATATCGCACACGTCTTTAACGTTTTTCCTGTTTCTGTAATATTGCGTCGCGGGCTCGTCAGACGGAAGCAGATAAGAAAAGACATTGGGAGCTTGCCGACGGTGCCCGGAACACAACATGCCAACGATGTGGACGAGTCTATTACCTAATTTAATTTAATTCGGACGTCAAGTCACTGAGTACTGATCGGTCACAGCGTGTAAGCAAAGGCACAATATTAACGTTGCGACTTGTGGGGACGCGGACGGACGATTCCGAGTGGAACCGTAAGGAATTGATGAGATATGTACATTTATGTACATCGTTTGCATGCTCCATTACGAGACACGACTGGCGTTGGTGTTGAGTGGCCTATTTTAAACAGTAAACCTCAATTTTTTTCTGTGTCTACGACGCGGCAGGAGACAAGGAGCATGCAGTGGTTTTTGTAGTCGCGTCGTCCGACGGATGCCACGGAATTTTTTTCTGTACATGTCGGATTACTGTCAACCTCAGTCACGGTAATGCCGGTTAATTAGCTGTTCGTGCATTTGACAACAAACTATGCAGCTGGCAGTTCGAACGAATAAGCGATGTGCGTTCCTAATTTTGGATCGTCCTTCCCCGCCGCATTCATGACAAGAGCAGCACAAGATACGCGGGCAAGCCTGTCTGTCAAGTGAGAGCTTCCACTTCCGAGTCGGTGCTCTGATTCCAAAAGGCTCGAGTCTGGGTGTGAGGACCCGCCAAGAAGTCGTCGTCGCAACCTGAGAGTAGTACTGTAGGGTTACCTTCTGTTTATGGAGGGCAACTGCAAAAAGTCATGTATGTATGTATCACGAAGGGCGGGGACAAAAGTCTTGGTTGGCAACTGTCACGTGTAACGCCCAGTTGGTTCAAGGTTATAGTAGTGTCAGGACAGCCTGTCACGCTCCCCGGCCGGTTGCCTCCATACAGTACGGTTTCGAGGGGCGGTTCCGTTGTGACATGTGACAGGTCGGCATTTTCCACGGCACCCCTTCCCCTTGTCTGCGAGAGTAGTGACTGCAACGAAGATCACGACTTTTGGAAACTCAGAAAGTGATGGAATGTCGACGGCGAAGACAGCAGTTGTTTGCAGCCATCGATCGGGTGGTTCGATGCATCAAGACAGTTGGTCCGAGAACGATGTAGCAGAGTTGCCGGCATCATTTGATTACGTCAAGGGAGGGACGTTCGGCGTGGGGATAGGCACGGGCCGTTATACCATAACAAGGGGGCGCTGATTCAATTCCGTGGAATACATATCCTCGACTCTCCCAATCTCTCCGCTCCCGCTTCCCCCACCGCTACCATTCCGCATAATCTCTCAAAGATGCCTCCTAAAAGACAAAAGTTCTCCGACGACGACCCTCTCACTCGCGCTATTGCGCCCCCGCCCAACGAGACTCCAGCCGAGCGAGAGCTTCGCATAGCAGCAGAACTCGAGGCGAAGCGAATTTCAGACGCAATCGACGACGAGCTGAATCGCCAGCGCATCGCTGATAGAAAGAATCCTAAGCCCGTAAAAATACTGCTGCTCGGTGCGCCTACCAGTCCGCCCGTCTTTCCTCTACAACTGACCCCCGCTTCTTCGCTAGGTCAGAGCGAATCTGGTATGTCCGCTTGATGGGTCTGCTTATCCCCACTGAACATCATCACCCTCCCCACAGGAAAATCTACTACTCTTAAGAGTATGTCCTTGTCTGTACACAATAGGGCATCCGACTAATCGCTATTCATATCTAGATTTCCAGCTTATGCATTCCCCCAAGGTTTGCTTACACATCGGCGAATTTCATGGCGTATATTGATTTCTTACATACAACCAGGCTTTCCGTGCAGAGAAAGCTTCATGGCGTGCTGTTATCCAGCTCAACGTCGTCCAGTCTGTTCATGCCATCCTCGACCTCATATCGAAAGCCCACACTGCCTCCAATCTCACATCGTCAGCCGCGTCTATCTCCAGCGGACGTGCATCTATATCCTCCTCAATTGAAGCCTCCTCACCCGTCAGCTCACCATCGAAAGAATATCCCCCACTGACCCCCGAGCATCTTAAGCTCAAGATGCGACTAGCTCCGCTTATTCAAGTGGAAGCTGCCTTGGTCCGTAAAATGCTACCCCCAGATCAGGTCGAGGGTTTAGCCCGTTCCAATTTGACCGCTCCTCCGTTCCAACATGAAATTAGCGTCAACTCGAACACGGGATGGAAGAGCGCCTTCAACCGCCTCATGGGAAATTCTGGTGGTCGCAACAGCTGTGATAGTATGGACTTGATTAATTGGTCAGACCCAGAAGATCCGGGAGTGATCTTGCATGCCTGTTCGGAAGATATGATAAAACTCTGGGCAGATCCCACCATCAAAAAATTGATGGAGATCGAAAAGATGCGACCGGAAGAGATGGCTGGATTGTGAGTCGTCGTTAGTTTCTCCTGCCTTTGTTGATAATTTATTTCGTCTGCAGTTTTTTAGATGAACTGTCGCGAGTAACGTCGCCTAAATATGTACCGACGGATGGTATCCACACATACACATACACTTTTGTACCTTTCTCACAAACTCTAATAGATGATATTCTTCGTGCACGATTAAAGACACTTGGTGTCTCCGAACACCGTTTTCAAGTCAAGACCGGTGCGTAAATTCACCCCGCATCGGAATGCAGATGTTTACTGGATTTCAGGACAACTTGGCGCTTCTATGAATGGTGATTGGCGTGTGTTTGATGTTGGGGGTCAAAGATCTCTTGTAAGTACTGCTTTAGATACCATCTTTCCCTTCCGTTGCTCAATGACCCCGTAGAGAGGTATGTTGCTTTCTTTGTTTTCCATGGGAGAGGTGTCACCGTTCACCAGCGGCATGGGCACCCTTTTTCGATGATATGAATGCCATCATATTCTTGGCCCCTATAAGTTGCTTTGACCAAGTTCTGCAAGAGGATTCCAGCATTAATCGGCTGGTTGGTTCACCTTCTGTGCTTGTATTCAATTCTTTGAGCTGAACCTGTACAGGCCGATTCCTTTCTCCTTTGGAAGAGCATTGTTTCAAACCCACTCTTGAAGAAAACAGACTTGGTGCTCTTTCTCAACAAATGTGACATACTGCGTGCCAAACTTGAATCGGGCATTCGCTTGGGTGATTACATCACCAGCTACGGCAACCGACCAAACGACTTCGAAAGTGCGAGTACATGTCAGTCTGGTTTTGATTCTCATATTGGCAACGGTGACGCATGTCCTGCCATCCGCAGACCTGAAGAAAAAGTTTGCTGGATTGATGAAAGAGCACGCGGGCGACAGGCCGTTCTATTGTCATTTTACCTCAGTCACGGTTCGTTAACACTTGTGTGGCTGCGGGTCCATTACTTGATTCAGCTTCTTACAGGATACGCAATCTACTGCGTTAATATTACAGAATGGTGAGCACTGGTTATCGCTCCTTCCTTGGGCGTGCAACAAAGTTGACCACATTCACTCAGTACAAGATACCATTCTACGAGATAACCTCAAGAGAAGCGCCTTGGTCGGATGATAACCCAAATACGGTGCTGCCAATCACCGCACTTGCTTTCGGCTTGATGTGCTGGTACGCATCCGCGTCCATGCATCTAGATGCCGGCTGTACGGTATACATACTGTGCCTCACAATGGCATTTTGGCGATGACCCATACCTCCTTTTGTTCTCACCTTACACTACACAAGACCCTCGGACAATCGACGATACCTCGCCGTTCAACGGCCTTGTCTACCGTCGACGAGCGTTCTTCCTTGAAATCGAATTACATAGTTAGGTCGTGCATTTAGGTTAGGTCCCGATTTCCATGTACTGCAACCAGCCGCATTCTCGAATCGTTAATCTCGAGTTTCAGCGTACGTGTGTACCCAGCCTTGTTGGCCAGCGGTGAATTGTTTCACCTGGAGAATTACATACTTGCGCAGGAGGGTATGGGAGCGCGGAGCCAGCGCGACTTGTTGCTGGCAACCATCGCGCGTCACAGGTCACCGGTCACCGGTCACCCTTGGCCGGATGCCATGTTCCTCGGCTGGAACAAGATGGATTCAGAGCGGCCGGAGTCCGGCCACCTCAAATGAAGACCACTGTGCGACGTCGGTGAGCAGGTGAAGACAGATTGACTCTGTGATTTGTGATGTACATATCATGTCACTGATCTGTCGGTGGTCGCGAGCGTCGACTCGGATACAACGGCAACAACATATTAAATTTTATTCGGTCCGTCGAGTGTTTCGTCAAGCGAAACACTCGACATCGCTGTGACTGAAGGTCAAACAGGCTTGCCAGTGGATGAAACGTGAGCGTGTGATCTCTGACGGAGAAGCTCAAGCCACTCTTTAAAAAAATCCTACTTCAAAAAAAATGTCGATGGTTACATGCAAAAATCAGGGGTGAAATGATGGAGATGCGGCATGTGTGTTTTGGGCGGTCCTCTAATCGCCGAAACCAAAATCATGTCAATCATATATGGCGCGGTAGTGGTCGGTCCTCGGACGATGGTTCTGGAGAAAGCGTACAAGCAGGCTAGAATCGGCCATGTGCATGATCACTGATCGGACATGTCGGACATCATGTCCCAAACGCTGCTATGAGCGTCGCTCCACGAGTCGGAGCTGGAAGATGACGATACGCTGCTTCTTCGCGACATCCAGCCCGAACTCGCGGGCCCGGCGTTGGGTTGTTGTGGTGTCGTTGTGAACCGACTGCCGAGTGGGTTCGAGGAAGCAGGGTCGCCCAGTTGCCATTTGTCTTCGGTCTCGGAGTCAGACCAGGAACTGTGGGGGGAAGACGGCCCGGGAGAAGGTGAGGGTGAGAATGGCGGACCCGAACTCGGGGATGGGATCGTTATTGGCGATTGTGGGTTTCCTTCGGAAACCTGCGACAGCCTGGTCGAGGGGATGGATGGCAGCGCGAGCGTAGGGCCACGTGCCGGTGACAGGTCCAGGAAGGAGCAACGGTGTCGCCTCGATGCAAAGCTCGACTCGAGGACGTGTTCCCATCCTTGATCGGCCTCGCGTGCACTGATGTTATCTGCCATGTGCGTATCTTCCTCCGAGTCCCAAGTCACGAAGACGTTGAGCCTCGGCGACGGTGGCGACGAGCCGCTGAGCGATGGCTCGCCAACCGAGGAGGCGGCGTCGTCGGTGAAATAGTAAGCGTGGTCCTGCCTTGCGCACTTCCCACTCTCCCTCAACGTCTCTGTACTCGACGACATCCTCATCCTCCCATGTTTTTCATCCCACCGAAGCAATTCTTCTCGCTCCCTCGAATGCCTCGCAAACATCTCGTCCCAAAACGAGACGACAGGCCCTTCCGGAAAGCCATTGCGTTCTGCCAGCGATGATCGCAGCATCCACTCCGTATCCAACATGGCCAAGTACGTCACATCCTTCCATACGCCTGCCACGCCCTCTCCCTCTGGTTGATAGACAGACCGCCGCTTCGTCCCCTCGTGAGCGAAGCCTGATCCGATGAACAATCGCAGTGCTTTATCTTTGAGGGGCGTGTCGAGCACCGCCGCTTGCACGCGATGGAACTTGAGCTCTTCGAACGCCCATCGGAGGACAAGCTGTACAGCTTCGCGAGCATAGCCACGACCTTGCACGCCACGTTTAATGATGACGCCGACGGTGACTTCGCCCGCTGGGAGGTTGGCAGGGCCGGCGTGCAGGTAGATGAATCCAGCTTTCCGATCCTCGGGAGAGAGCGGTGGGGTGGATACTGTGGATTGGGGATCTAAACCAGAGTCACGCGTGTGCGTAGCTGATACGGTGGCGGCCGGAGTGGTTAGGGTATCGGTAACAGGGTCTTCCTTCTCGATGAAGATCTGAGCGCAGAGGAGACATTCGTCTGCAAAAGAAGCGAGGTCTGGGGAAGATGCTTGGCCTGGCTCCACGGCGGTTCTCCTAAACAAGTGCCACAGCTCCTCTTCAGCAATGCCGTTGTGATCAAAGTTTACTTGCAGGGAAATCTTGTCGGATTGCAAGTTCATGTTCGATGATGGTTCGCTCGGTCTGTGTCGATCTCGTCAAGGATGGAGCGGAAGGGATGGGATGGTTGAGCGTTAGTATTGCGGTTATAAAGCTGAGCTTGTGATCGTATATGTATGTAGTACTTGCTGTGTTCCTAAGCGCTTCGAAACGTACTATCTTAAGACTCCACTGGCACGATCGCTTTTCACTGGCTACAACAAATGTCATTGCAAGCGAGTTGCAGTCTGGCGCGGTATCTTGAAGTTGCCCTCGGGTTGACAGCTGCAAGGCTGACTTCTCCTAGGAATCCTGGCGACGGTTGTGCGCACAATACATGCTCAATTACGTCTCGAGGACACCGTCTTCCAGGTTGGAGCTGCAGGAATTAATGATGCGCGTTCAAGGTGGGAATTTCAGTTGCGTTCAATATTACGCAACCGAATTTACATGTCATTCGCATGGACTCGGACCACGAGGAGTCACAGCAACTTTAATTTGATCACCGTCGGGTTCCTGCTGCGCCAGCCACACAGCCCCGTACCCTGCGTAATATCGTCAGTTCATGTACGACGCAAACTCCAGGACACGTCAACCCTAGATGACTCAATACAGTGAGCACATAATAATAGGTTCGGCTCGGAGCCAATTTCTCCTTAAAGGGGCGACGTTTTCTACACGCGAGAGCCAATCGCACCCGTGGAAACGTTGAAACGTTGACCCTCGAGGGCGTTCTTCCATCTCTCATCGCAAGATCTCCAACGGAACGCATGACATTATATGTAAGAATCGACGGCGATTAACTTTGTGATCGTGGTGTCATACACAGGATGGCGAAACACGAGGCATGGCATGGAGTCATGTGCGTAATAACGTCGATACTACGGCTCACAACGGAAGATCTCCTGTTTGAGTGTGGCAGTTTCGATATCCCCATTGGTTGGACACAGGCTCAAAGTTTGGCGATGTGCAAAGCGTTCAATTGACGTCCTAGTCTCGATCTTCACGTTTTCTTGAGGAACGTGTCCTTTTGTCTTCCGACCGGATATGAACATTGGTGCTGTGAGTATGGCATAGGCTGGTTTGAACGATCCATCATGGAAGAGATTAGCTGGCGATTGACCCAGCCTGAGGTATTCACGAGGCGAGTTTGCAGTACACGACGGAAACATGACTTCGCAAATCGGCTAGCTGGGATGTCAATGCTATGTATACATGGTCCTCGATCAACAAACCATAGGAAGTAGTACATACCAGCACGCTCGACAATATATAAGTTTGATATAAGTGCTACAGTTTGGAAATAAACGTATAAGTAAAGATGAAGCGTACATGTTAAATAAATATGAGAGCGGATATAAGGATCATAGAGGGACGAAGTCTTTAAGAGCGACGTTCAAAGTCGACGTGACAAACGCGTATACGTGACGAGAACTGGAGTAGCTGTTCTGCCTCGTACTCCAACTGGTAACCGATATCGATATCATTACTACCCATGGTACCTCTGAACTCCAAATATTTCAAAGAACAAGAGGAACGGGATAGCATCGAGCGGACCGACTGCATGTGATGTGCTTCCCAGTTCCCAGTGATGATCATAGTCTGCAAGGATGGAAGCGTCAATATTGTTGTGACGCAGGACAGGGCCATCACATGCGGCACTACAAATTCTTCCAACGTCCGGTGAGTGACGGGTTGAGTACCCGTTTCATCACTCCAGCATTTCCGCAGCCGGAAGGACAAGAGTCTAGGGAAGTAGGCCAGGATGGCCAGCACATCCCGGGAAGTTTCGCAGAACATAAGTGAGAGATGCTGTAGTCCTTGGGATGCCCCCCCTGGCAGAAGCCACTTGCTGTCAAAAGTTGTCACAGTAAGGGACAGAAGGGCGGGGAAAAAATGCAGAAAATCAGCAGAACGAAGGTAAACCAACTGTCGACAAAAGAACGTCTTCAGCATTGGCATGTGGACTTTGTGTTCGAGGAGGTATTTTGCTATGGGGGGTGAGGTGACCAGCGTGGACCAACGATGAGCACGTGATATCAAGACAGGGAGGATGTGGTCCCACAGCGAACCTGGACCTGGAGGTGTTGTGGAGGTCATTTCACGTTCCGGGCCATGAAGAAAGATGTTCAAAGGTTGGATCTGGGCATTGCGGAGCCACCGTTCTAGCATAGCCCGCAGAAGTTCATCCTTTCGAAGACTATAGTGGGGGATGGATAATCGTAAGGAACACCAGAGTTCGGACGAGGATATGGAAACGTCTCTCCAAAGCGTACAAACTTGTGTTAGCAAAAGTGGTGGTTGCGCAGGATCTGGCACGGGAAATGATGCGACGTCTGGGTCACCCTGGAAATTCTGCAGCGGCGTGGATGGGAGGGAATGTACGAAAATGTCTCGTAGAGTTTCCGTTGGAAGGCGTGCGATCGGCGAGACCCGTACTGATCCTGTACTATGACTGTTATGTTCGTCCATACCTGGGAGGACAGTTATCGGACTTTGAATTGGACTAACAAGTTTACCTACATTGGCAACCCTCCTATGAGAGCGTTCCTTGTCAGACCTGTTCGTCGCGGTCTTGCCTACGCGTCGACGTCCTCGAATGTAGACCCGAAAGCCTTTTCAAAGACCTTGCTTCTTCCGAAGACACATTTCCCTCTCTGGGCTGATCCAGCAAAGTCGGAGGAACTATTCAGAAAGAAAACATGCGACGAGCTTTATCAATGGCAGGTTGGTCTCGCGCATATCACTCTTCCGGTCTGTCTTGTTCAAAAGTTTTCCAGTCGCAGAACGCCAAAGGTCCATGGTTCGTGATGCATGACGGGCCACCATATGCAAACGGACACCTCCACATAGGTGCTACCTACTTATGGTCCAGTACCCCGTCGTTAACATTAGTTTGTCAGGCCACGCCCTGAACAAGATCCTGAAAGACATCATCAATCGTTTCCATGTTTCTATTGGTGATCGCGTCCAGTCAGTGGAAAACGCGTGTCTTGTGTCGGGGAACTAACATGAGAATAGCTACATCCCTGGGTGGGACTGTCATGGGCTACCTATAGAGAACAAAGCTCTTCAGGATTTGAAGGTGAGCACCGTTTTAAGCGCATCAATCCCGACCATGTCCATTTCTTTGTTTTCATCAGGAAGACCCGCATACACTTCCAGCATCTACCATCCGTGCGGCAGCGAGGAAGACTGCTGAACGAGAGATGAGGATTCAACGAGAAGAATTCGAAAGATTTGGAATTATGGCAGATTGGAGCAATGACAAGTCAACCTATCGTACACTTGGTAATGACCTCCTTGGCATCATTGATCGGAGGTCACTGATTCTTTCCAGATCACCAGTACGAGATGCGGCAACTTCGTATTTTCCAACAAATGGTATCCAAAGGTTTGTTCCTTGTGCCGCACAACAACATGGCCACTTGCTGACCCACGGCACTTGCACTCCAGGCCTCATCTACAGAGACTATCGACCTGTTTACTTCTCGCCCTCCTCCCGGTCCGCCTTAGCGGAAGCTGAGCTCATATACAAGGACGACCATGTCTCACATTCTGTATATGTAGCGTTCACACTTGATTCTACCCATTCCAATACCCCTGCATGCACTGAGTGGGACAAGATAGCCCGGCAAATCGGGAAGGAAACTATCCGACTGCTGGTTTGGACAACAACACCCTGGACGCTTAGTGCTAATATGGTATGTTATCGTACCTTGTTATGATCCTGGCTTAATGAACAATCAAGGGTATCGCAGTGCACCCGGATCTCATTTATACCCTTGTACGGAGTCGACGACAATCCGGGCTTCTTGTCGTTGCAAAGGATCGAATCTCGGCACTCGAGCATATACTTGGCCCACGTGAAGATCTTGAAGTGATGGCTGAACTGCCAGGGTCGGGACTTGTCGGTCTGGGCTACAGATGCATCTTCGCTACTGTTATGCGCTGTGAAGTTTCATCCAATTCTCCGAATCTAAGTGTCATTCCGGCGACACACGTCACTTCAGATTCTGGAACTGGGTTGGTGCATTGTGCGCCCGCACATGGTGCAGAAGACTACCATGCTTTCCGTTCGCAAGGCCTTCTTAACTCAGGAATGCTGTGTCATGTGGACGGCGATAGTAAAATTTCGCAACGTGTAATGGATGTCATTCCTCCGGCGATAGGAGGGGAAGCACTTGTTGGCTTAGAAGTGCTGAAAGAAGGCTCCAAAGCCGTGGTAAAGATCTTGGAAGGTTGCGGGGCGCTCTTGACAGTTGAGAGGATCAAGCACAGATACCCCTATGACTGGAAAACGAACGAGCCCGTCATCGTAACGTGAAATTCCCATGCGGCTTATCTCACAGAATCCGAGTGCTGACCACTGTTGTGATACTCACAGGGCGACGTCGCAGTGGTTTGCCGATTTGGAGGATATCAAAAACGATGCAATGACTGCGCTCGAGGACGTGACATTCTTCCCGCCTGCCTGTACGTGGTCATTGTAAATCCCCACAAAAGGCTGCTAACATCGTTCACCAGCCCGCAATCGTCTTACAACTTTTATCCAGTCTCGCTCGGAATGGTGCATCTCACGCCAGCGTGTCTGGGGCGTTCCGATACCATCACTGCACCACGTTCCCAGCGGCACCGCCGTCCTCACTCCTTCTTCCCTATCTCACATATTACATGTGCTAGATAAAAAGGGTATCAGCTATTGGTGGGACGGACCTGTCAACGAGTTTCTCGCTCTGGAACTCGTAGCCGAATACGGTGAGGCTGGATGGAGGAAGGGCACAGACACGATGGACGTATGGTTCGACAGCGGAACGAGCTGGTCTATGCTTGGCAATATAGAAGGGAGGAAACATCGGGCGGATATCTGTATTGAGGGATCAGATCAACATCGGGGATGGTTCCAGAGTCAATTGCTGACTGCGGTCGGTGCTACGGATGGTAACACGATGCCGGCGAGTCCGTACGGTACGCTAATCACGCATGGCATGGTGCTTGACGAGGGTGGAAAGAAAATGAGCAAGTCACTCGGGAACGTCGTCAGTCCGTTAACGGTCATCCACGGTGGTGTTGTAGGTTTTCCGTTTTTTGGGCCACTGTCGGATGAGGCTGATGGTGCTTAGAACAAGAAAAAGGAACCAGCTTATGGGGCAGACGTCCTTCGGCTCTGGGCAGCAACCGTTGAATACTGGCGTGATATGTCTATCGGACCTACTGTGCTCGCACAAACAGCGGAATCCATGCGGAAAATAAGAAATTCGGCCAGATTCATGCTTGGGAATATCAGTTCCACGGTCTCGCGAGACAGCACAATTCACTGCAATATAGAAAAGAAAGACCTGGGTCTGGTTCGTGCTTCTTTGTACACTGATTAAAGGCAGCTTACCTCGAAGCAGGCGGAGCGGTACGTCATGAATGAACTGTATAAACTCGAAAAGACAGCTCTCGAGGGCTATGCGACGTATAACTTTCCTCGAGGTATGTCTTGCGTACTTGGCTACGTAAAGTACTGACGTAGCGTTCAAGTCATGGTCGCTCTATCGAATTTTGCAAACATTACGCTTTCGTCTTTATATTTTGATATTACAAAGGACGTCCTGTATGCTAATGATGTTCAAAGCATCGAGCGCAGAGTGGTCATAGATACGCTCAAGCGAGTGAGTGCCTTCCATAGTGAAAATCGAGAAAGGTGTTTTACGTCACGGTAGATTCTGCAAAGCATGACATCGATACTGGCTCCAGTGCTTCCCTATCTCGCGGAAGAGATCCATGCCCATTGTGGAACCGAAGCTTCCGGCCGCTCTTTCTTCACGGATAAATGGTCACCACTAGTATGGATGTTCATGACAATATTTGGTCTACAATTGACATGTTCCTGTTCCTACAACCAGAGTACCGAATGGGAGGATCCTCAAGCAGATAAAGATATGGTCAACTTACTAACTGTGCGCGGTGCCGTGCTGTCGTTGTTAGAGAAAGCTCGGGGAGACAAGTACGCGCTTGCACAACGATGTACGGATCACGCTAACATTACCCCCAGGAATCTGAAGGGTGCTTTGGAGGCGCAAGTGGTAATCACCTTGCCAGCTGATGCAAGAGGGGTAGAGCTCGTGGAATTGCTAAGGCGTGAAGGTCAGTTATGACAGTCACTTGGAGAGCAGATTAGGCGAATCAAAAACATGATCAGCGGACTTTTTAAAGACGCTCTTTATTGTCTCCAACGTGACATTAACAGCGACGGTCGACGCGACATCAGCTTCTCCGGTGTGGGGATATAGTAGTTCGCTCAGTATACCAGGTATGCGGAAGCATGATCTTTTATTGTCAGCAAAATTTTGATCAGTTCGCTAGGATCAGACGCTGAGATAGGACTCCACATCCGGCCTGCCTCGCTGCATAAATGCCCTCGCTGCTGGACATATACACGGCATGAGGAAGATGATCTCTGTTTGAGGTGCGCGGACGTGATGGGAAAGCTTTGAATGTATACAAATGTGTACTAGCTTGTGGCCATGTCGTAATAGCTGTCAGTGCTCGATCTAGTACAATAGCACAGGGGTTAAATATGCAAAAAAGGAAGGCGCAAGTTTATATTGCACCACATCTTTTGAATTGCAACGTCGAAGTTGTGATGGGGTCCGAAGGCTTGCAGATAACGATCCCAGGTATTCCTTGCGCTTAATTATCCTTTCACTGCTCACCTGCGTGTTAGACTTGGATGAAGATGACTTCCAAACTACCCCAATGCCATTTGGGCGACCCAGTGCCTTTGGGTTTGGCAGCCCGTCAGGGCCAGAGTCACCCACTATTGTCACCCCGACGACAGTAATAGCTGCTGAGAGAAGTTTCTTCAGTGCACATGCGCGAGGCGATTCGCTTGCCTCCGACGACTCGTTTTTCGACCATGCCCCACGCCGACCGTTTGCACACGCTTCCCAGTCTTCAGTCGGAACCACATCCACCTCTACCTCCGCGGCTACGCCCCCATCCTCGTTTAGTAAAAAGCCTTCCTTCGCCTCCATTCGAAACGCGTTCAAGGCCACTTTGAAGAATAACACCGACGTACCTCCGCTCCCAACCTTGGATCACCATCAGACGTACCCGATCTTGAAGAATCCATTCAACAGATCAACCTCTTCGCTCGCCCATCCCACCGGCGCCACATTGAAGCAAACGAATGCCCCCAGCCCCCCACACCATCAACCACGCCCTCCAACACCTGGTGAATCCCGTCCTTCTCGATCTACATCTCGCCCTCGTGGTCATTCTGCCGCCCGCTCCCACCATTCACATTCTGGCTCGGCCTTTTTTGGCTCGGAGAATGGCAGCGATCACGGCCATGGTCACGGTCATCCGTTTGGCCACAACCCAAATCATGCATTCACTCTTGGCCATGCGCCAAATTCACCACCCCCTGTTCCACGAGTGCCTGAATCACTGGTCGCTCCGCGAAGCGAGAGCCCAATTATTTCCGAAGAGGATGAGAGCGAAGAGCTCGGTTCCTCAAAAACTCCGGCGGATTACGCGTTGCACGCAGTCTTCATTCGATTCGCTACCCTTGCAGAGGCAAAGATTGATGCATTTGTCCGCGAATGTCCGGTAAGCGTTTTGATCTGATCATCGAGCTCGGATCTTCTATGGAGACTCGCATCGATTTACGCTACTAACACATGCTTGTTTACTAGGACGCTGATCCGATACTGACCGACTTCTTCGGTCCCTCCCTCGACCCTCAATTCGATGATCTTCTTCAGTCCCTTGGCAAGATTGCACAGAAACGTGCAAAGAACGTTGTAGATACTATCACGCGCTGGCGACGTGGTATACACGACTCTCCTTCAAACCGATCCTACCCCTCTCAGACGTCTGAACGCGGATTTCTTGCTGCAGTCTATGTCATGTGCAGAGCACTGATCGCTGTTCTTTCTGTGCTTCCTGCGAATGCACTAAGTGATACGTCGGGATATGGTTTGGAAGAGCTTGCTTTTGAACAGTTTAGACGCCCGTTATTGAATACGAACCCCAATTACAAACTGTGTGCAGATTTGTGTGCGGGAGTCTTGGGCTGTTTGGCGAACCTCAGGTACGTTCGTACCACGGATCATTTGTATCCATTTAATGGTTATTAATGACATTATTGAACACAGATTCCTGAGTGTCACAGATCGGTTCCTCAATGAACTTGCGCCTGTGTCACATGGACAAGTTGCGAAGGACTTGGATACAAAGTTCGAGAACCTAGTGAAAGGTTTGCGGTATGTACAAATAAAAGTAAGCCAAGAATACATGGATGTCTGGAGTAGTCGTCGTAGCAACCTAATGCGATCGATAGGTCTGGCCGCCGGAGGCATTTGAAGAAGGCGCTGAATTCATGGAATCCTTGGCAAAATCGTTTGAGAACGCACATGGTTTGCGTTTTAAAGTGGCTTTTGCGGAGACGCTTACGCGGCTGTTGCATCCCATTGGCAAGGTGGGAACTCGATCCGTTGTTGGCCCATGACACCTGAACAAATTTTATCCAGGTTGCTCAAGCTGAAGTAAACCATCCGCAGTGGGAGAAAGCGATGGAGAAGATTTACCCTCGTGCGAAGGAGATGATGTCGAAACCCCGATATTGGCATGTTGCGTATCCGTTGGCAGTTACAGCCCTGTGTGTGGCACCGCACCAATTCTTCCTAAAAAACTGGATGGCG
Organism: Leccinum variicolor; assembly: GCA_038091415.1. Lineage (NCBI taxonomy): Eukaryota > Fungi > Basidiomycota > Agaricomycetes > Boletales > Boletaceae > Leccinum > Leccinum variicolor. The sequence goes on along the minus strand of JBBPOK010000093.1, from coordinate 54,767 downwards.
TGTTTTGAATATGGGATCGGTAAATTGAAGGTGCCGTCTCAACTTACTTTGGCTTGCCGACCCTGCAATGCTTACATCCCGTTCCGCAGGACAAACCGTATCGCATTCCCGTTCTGAATGGGGTAGTCCGCTTGATCTGGACATATCTGTACCGTTGTCAGGAGCCTGCGTCGACCAGCACATCAAGATTGGATGGAATCTTGAAGCACTTTTTCCCTACGGGTCGACCATTTGTCTTTCCACCTGAAGAACATCTCGAGCCATTCATCTGTGTCGTCCACTTTATTATCTCTCGTTACTTCGAGTATGGCCGCGACTTCTGCATGGAGCTCTTGCAAGAATCCACGAGCGCCAACGGCACATTAGCCCCCGAACGCGTTGGGATCTTGGTGCAGGCAATACTCTTGACATTACATGGCCTCGAGCGCGACGAACCGACACCAACTTGGCCATCCAGTGCGGACTTTTCGACGATACCATCATGGGATGATTACCCCTCCTCTTCAGACATTCTTTCGCCTTCGGTGCTCTCGAAGCCTGGCATCCAGGATTTTGTCGACCGTTTTGGTGCGGCAACCTCCACCATTGCACAAACATGTTTCAAGGCAGTTGGTCACATGTCCGTCTTCGACGAGCAATGGTCACTGGCACGTTCTGCGTCTGGCAGTGCGTCATCTTTTGAGGAATCCCATAACCAGGTCATCCGTCGGCATCCGGAAGGAGCTGTGGCGTATCCGAACCACCTGGTGTCGCACATCAGCATCCTGCAGACGTGTTATCAGTCATGGCCACGGTGCCTACATATCCCATCCATCTCCCTTCCTAACGCGGTTGATATGCTTTTACGAGGCGTTGTGCATGTTGAGCCTCGGATAGGCGAAGTTGCAGGGGCGGCTCTGAGAAGGTTTATGAAGGACGCGACGTATGCACCAACGGTGCTTAAATGTTTCACTGCGTTCTTGTTCGACCCCAGGAATGTCGAGCGGGAAGGGAGTGGCCACCGGATTCTCCTCGAAAACGCAAGGTTATTGAATCTTTGGGCTGGCGTGGTGGATACTTGGATTGCTGCGCTCCCCGGGAAGTTGAAGCAGGACTCGCCTGGAAGCGACACACAGGCTATTCTTCAGCAGGCCGAGGAGATAGCACTCGGTGCACTGTTCCTCATTTCGTATGAATTGATGGCCGTCCGCTGTGTTGGTATCAAGCTTGTACGCTCGCTCATCCCCCTTTGCAAGGATTTCGCACCGGAGGCCAACTCGACCAACGATCCCACTACTTTCTCATTCCTATTTTCATCCCTATTCGAGAGTGACACGAAGGAATGTCCATTCCTGCAAGGTTTCGACGAATTGCTGGATCGAACCGAGTTGGATCGTCTTCAGCAGTGGAGGAGGTGCGCAAAGCCCGACGCTCTTCTTCGGATCGCAGACAGCAACGTAGAGAAAGACCGCAAGATATGGCGCTTCGTCTACCCGGCATTCATGCAGGCTTCCATGCCAAGCTGCGGCAAGCTGGTCCCCAATTGTAGGGCCATCGTCGAGGCTGCGACTTCACGGTATCATCCAACTATGCTTCGACTTGCCGGGATATCTTCCGCGGGTCGTATACAATCGCCCCGCTCCACAGAGCGTGAAGGGTATAAGCTGGTGAAAGAGAACATGGCTCTTATCGACCAGTGGTACATCTGGACTAGGGTTCTCTGCTCAACTGCAGCGGTGTCGGACAATCGACCCGTGATGACACAGGCAGGCCGTGACCACACCCGTGGCCCTTCGGAATCAACCTTTGAGCGGGAAAGGATGTCGACGACGCGCTACTTATTCAAGCACCTAACGCCGTTCTTGGATGTGGACTACACGCCGTTTCGCGATGCTGCTGTGCTATCCATCAGTTCATTCCCGCTTGAGGGGTATCCTCAACTCCTCGAGGATCTCAATCTCTTCACGTCTCGTCGATTTTATGATGAAAGTCGCACCAAACCAGGTTTGCATGCAATGGGGATTCGTCCTCGTCGACAAGCTCGTCTCCATTCGGCAGTCAGTCGGATCTACCAGCTCACTGCTTCACATCTTCACTCCCTCAAGTCGACAAGCAAACAAGATGCTCTGTCCCTCGCACTTAAATTCGTCACAAACACACAGGCATTCCTCCTCGCGCCCGAGAATCGTGATAATTATGCTCTACAGCGATTGCGGCGCTATTTCTGTGGACTGGTTGAGCGTCTTTTTGATGGTTTGGAGGATCTCCCTGAAGCCGACGGTACCCCGCCCAACATCCATCTCTCCCTATACCGCATGTGTGAAGAATGGTGCCAATATGGTCCACAGAGCGAATCCGCCAGAACGAGGTTTATCTTGATGCAGAGAGCTGCCGCAGCAGCCATAAAGGACCCCGAGGCGGAGACAGACGCTGGCGAGCGATTCCAGCACGAAACAAAGTTGTTGTCGCATGCAACTATCGGTACCCTGTCGTCTCTTTGTGTAAGTTGTGAATTATCCTGAACCATGACCCGCTTGCTGACATGTTGTAGCAAAGAGCTTATCGTTTTTCTGACGCTGTTGAATCAATCTCTCCGATTGAACGACCCATCTGGGATCACCCTAAACCCCTTGAGGCTGCTCAAATTCTGGATCGAATTCATGCTGTGTTTGAGGACGCACAAGCCCCATTGGTGACCTTTGCCAAGTTAGCCGTGAAATTTTACACTTGGTATATCTGACTCACCGTTTCATTTTCAGGAAAGCGTTACGATCGCTGCTCGTCTTGTATCACCCAAGCACGGATCTTCTCGCAGATGCCCTTCGCCGGGGGTTATGCGATGCCAGTACCACCGCCCTAAGCAGCACCGCCTTCTTGGAGACCATAATGGACGTGGTCTGCAACGTTCCAAGCCACTCGATCTCATTTGCGCAAGTGACTTGCCTTGGGTTAGCAAACCTGTGTCATCCCAATGTCACGATACGACGGCATGCATTCAACATTCTGGTGGCGATTCACGAGCAGTCCGCTGGCGTGATCGCCATGGCCGAGTTTGAAACAATGGTGACCAACGATACCCCGAGCGTCTACCTGCAGGCTCATCGACTAGTGGGCGAATGTCTTTCAGGGGAGCATCCAGAGCAGGCCTTCGATGTTCTCGCAGAGGCTACGGCACTTCTCTTGCGTGTCCATCGCCTTGGTAACGAAAGAGTTTGTCACCTCATGTTGCAAGGCTTGGAACATTGGATACCGAACCTCGAAATCACTGCTCCTGACACGTCAAAGTTGGCCTTGACTTCGAAGGGCAACTTGGTAGTGTATCACTTGCTCGCTCTTACCAAGCGATTTAGTGATGCACAACCAGAGCAAATCTCCGCCATTTGGGCTCGGCTAGTCGAGGTGCCAGATCCGTTAGCTGGACGAGCCGTTGCATCCTTCTTGGTCAACGAATCCCTCAAGGTCGCTACGTATGCCTTTGTCAAATGCGCCTCAGAGGTTATCGCGTCCTTGTCTCGTTCAGCTGCTGGAGTTCAGATCTTCCAGGAGCTCTGCAGCATTTGTGGTCCAGAAAGGATGCTCCCCACGTTTGAACACCGGCTCGAACAACCGACCCCGCAGGAGCTTGAGTTATGGTCTGACCTCGACGTGTTATTCGCGGACGATCAGCCTCGCCAACTCTTGGGTTCCGCTCAATATGCAATGGTGTACGTTGGGTCTGTCTCACTGGAACGCATGTGGACGCACCACGAACAAATACCCGTCATTCTCTCGGCAGTCCTCTCTCATATAGACCACCGGGTCTCAATGCTGCGATTAGCTGCGCGTCGTATGCTCTTTCAGTTGATGAGAGCTTGCGTACCTCGGTACCCATTTGCGAACGACAAGATGGTGTCACCTGCACGAGGTCCTCTGTTATCGATCATTTCGACCATGGAGGAGCAGGGAGATATCCTTTTCTGGTCAGACAGCGATGTGGAAGAGGTGGTCATGCCTCGGATGAAGTACATTGTCGATCAAGTGGTGTCCGTCATGGGGCAATTTGTTCCAGATCTGGCAAAGAACCTAGCTGCTTTGTCGATACCCTACGTCGAACATTGCCATATCCGCAGCATCGCCAAACGGTCTCTTCAGATCTTCCGGTTGCTGAATGTTCCTCTCTCTCAAGATGTCCTCGGGCATATACTCAGTCGTCTGTGCACCACCATAAGTGACGACGAGGCCGAGCTCCACCACTTTGCCAAGGCGATCATATCTACCCTCACGGTCTCCGTGGCATCCGATGACCTCGACGCCACCCTCCTCCCTCGTCTCTTCTGGACAGCAGTATCGTGTCTCACGACAGTTGTTGAATTGGAATTCGCCGCTTCTGTCAAGCTCTTGATCGCGTTACTTGGAAAGCTGGATCTAGACAACGTGGAGTTCGTCGAATCGGTACTCGCTCAGCGTCCGGAGTCTTGGAACGACATGTACAGCTTACAATCATGTCTCCTGGGCGGCTTGCGTTCGGCCACTACTATGGCTGACACTTTCACGGCTCTTCAGCAGCTCACTAGAGTCTCGGACTCCGGACTCATTGAGCCTTCCGAACACCGCGTCTGTGATGTCTTTGCGCTCTGCCTTCCGTGGTGTTTGCATTCCATGTCTAGCGACATTCGTGACCCTGCCCTCGATGATTTCTGCACTTCTATCGCCAACCTTGCTTTAAAAGAAGGCCGAGACACCATCTCTCGTATCATGACATCCTTCGTGAAAAATCGTTTTCGCACCAAGGACGACTTCCTTCGGCAATCCGTCACCGGGCTTCGCGAATATTTTTCCACCACACGATGGTCTGATATTGCCACGCTGCTTCTTGGCCTGGTGCTAAATAAAGAAAGCTGGGTGCGCATCCACGCAATGCAGGTGTTGAAGGTGTTCTTCCAGCAACGTGACCCTCAAAACATGCACCAGTCGCTCGCAACCGAGCACCTCATGCCGTTACTCCGCCTTGTCGAGGGTGATCTAGCTCCTCAGGCACTCGACGTTCTTGAAGAGCCCATCAAGGTGTCCGGGGGACAAAACTCCCGCAACGTTCTCCGTATGAGCATGCATACCTCGCTCAACACCAACCCTGTAGATGAGGGGGAAATCTTTGGCGTTCCGGAAGATTCGGGGTGGTGTATATCTCGAGTCAAATTCCGGAGATCCATTTGCAGGAACAACATGATGGCAGTCGCACGAACATGCATCGGATCCTTGCGTCCGTCGTATATCAACCTCGAGTCACGCTCGCAGATCATGTCTTTCGCCGACACACTGGATGGGGACCTTGGAGAATTGGTCCAAGACCTGCACGAGTTGAGCGAGTTTTTCCAAAACACGAAACCACACCCTCGCGTGTTGGTACCAAGCCAGCAACTCGAGGAACGCGTGGCATCCATCATTGCCCGGTCGACCAACAACTCGAGCGATGCACCGCAGACACCATTCACGGACCTCTTTCGTCTCGGCAAACCGAACGATTATTCGGACGAGTCTGCGGATGATAGTGGTTCCGATTCTGAGATTGATGCATTCATGTATGATTCGCCGACATTTTATCATAGTGCTCCAAATGGTCGGGGGCTGAACTAGGACCATCGCATGTATTGCCACACCTTGTTAGAGTACGTGTATGCACCCGGTACTTATTTTCAGACTAGTTACCCTATGTCTATTGATTCGGATAAAATATGTACCATCATATTACCTGTCACCTTTCGCGTTTTCTGCGCGTGTTCGTCTGACGTCACCATCATGAGGTATTTCCTCCCCTTTGCCTTGCCTCGCTTGGGCCTCACTACAACCTCCACGTCAGAAGGTTTCTACTGAATCTTTCAGTCTGGAAGCAACCAAAGAAAGAAAGCATGGGTGATACCATTATTCGCGAGGTAATATCGTCCGACTTCCAATAATTTGGCCCTTACGCTACAGTGTGGTGGAACAGGTTACCAAGGATGTTTGGACCTTCTCCCGGTACGTTCTAACCCGATCGAATCAACCAGTCAATTGATGTATCCTGTAGTCCGTTCTCTAGATATGGCATGTTCCCTATCGGCGGTAGATCCACCGCCGTCAGATTAAGAGACGGAGGCGTTTGGGTGCTCGCCTCGACCCCTCTGGACCCCGAAACAAAAACCAAGCTCAATGAGCTCGGTCCAGTCAAGTATGATTTCAAGCGCAGTGGAGTGATGGATCGTTCTTATGCGTGATCAATCATCAGGTACATCATCAATCCAGATGCCGTCCACCATCTCTATCTGTTGGACTTCAAAATGGCATACCCTGATGCAAAGGTCGTCGGAGTAGAGGACACGATGAAGAAAATGAACGAAAAATCATTTGCATTCGATGGACGTGCGTGCTTTGTTCCTCGTTTTCAGTCCCGAGCTATTGGGGTGCGGCGATATCATGGACTTATCAACTTGCGTCAGAATGGGGTCGTGATCCGCCGAACACGCTGTACGGTTTTGAAGAGGATGTAAGTGAGCTCAGCGTACGCTGTGTGCGTGATTAATCCTGTTTTCAAGATCAAGCACTGGTGCGTCTGTCAAGAAAAAGCAGATCACCGATCGGGGGACTCAGCACTAGTTCTAGTTATTTCACCGGCATCAGAAATAAAGACGTTGCATTCCTTCACGTCCCTTCCAGGTCTCTAATCCAAGCAGACCTGCTATTCAATCTACCGGCCACTGAACAAGTTGGGTGACTCGACTTTTGTTCATCGAGTAGTCTATCTTACATAACGGGTCCCTAGTACTCGAAATCTTCCAGATGGATCCCTCAAGCGACATTAAGGCCGGATTCGTGGGCTCACCAAAGAGTCCTTCATGGTGTCACCATTGACGTTGAGTAAGTTGAATTACTCTGCTTCTTGTGCAACGGTCCATGTCGAACATTGTCTGCAGAGCGATGAAACGCGACGCAAAGACAGTGGCGTCTTGGGACTTTGACCGGATAATCCCTTGCCATGGGGTGGGTGTTTAAAAAGAACATTTTTTGAATCCCAGATGCCTTACTATCCTCTAGGACGTCATCGAGAGAGGTGGCCTCAAAGCATGGCGAGCTGCCTACCAAGCCTTTATCTCGGACTAGCGTGACGTACGCACGTAATTCCCGTCCGGTTCATCTAGCAAAATGTATCCATGAGTCTGAAATAGAAGCACTGTATTTATACATAAAATGTTTTTGAGGCATGTCTATTCCCTGAACTCTGAAAGCGGGGACCATAAAATTACTGTCTGAAATATCATGTGCGAAGTTTACATCATTTTTGCATACCCTCATAAAAAAGAAAGAAGTCAAAAGGGTAACTGCAAAACGTTCGGTTAACAAAGGTGGTGTGGCAAGGGGACCGTCTGAATCGTCTTACAATGTTTCAGAGATAGTCAAATGGAGAACTAATGGCCCATCTGTGAAACGTATTGTTAATTGTCTGGGAGTGGCAATTGTGTTATTTCAGACCTACGTCTGAGTTGCTGAACAAGGTAATAACATCGTCAGTTACCATCCTCGGATACGTACCTGTGTTAGCAGAGCCCACCTCAATGCACTGATCTTGTATCAAGATGGGCTTTGCGAAGTGTACAGGGATACCCGCGCCACATCGAGAACCCAGTTGGTCGAAACCAAAAAGATGTGATACGGTGAAGAGCTGTTAGTGGAATTCGAGGAGTTGTTCGTCGAAAACCCAACGAAAACCCAACCAGTTCAAAGGCGGTTTCGTTCACAGAGGGAGTCGGCTGAGTAAGCAATGGTCTTGTGGAGAAGGATGGTGGCGGAATGCGATTCAATGAGAGCGGAGTGTGGCAGTGGTTTGTGAAAAATCCCGTGTCGTGGCAACTCCTGATGAAGTGATTTGAAACAAGAGTAAATCTCGACCGTCTTCATCGAGAAACTGTGCGAAACAATTGGTATTGCTGGATGGTGCACCCATCCTTCAAGTTTTGAGGATTTTCCGGGAGAAGTTGGTTCAAACGAGCAAGTTATAGTAGGCGTTACAGGTTCCAGAAGCCGCGAAGGTCAATGAACAGGTTAATCGTGACTCCCTGACTGCGTCAACCTGCAAAACGTGAGTCTGAGTTCGGTCAAGCTGCGGCACCACTGGCAGTGGCAGGGTCGGTGACCTTGAAGTCGAGTGTCGCGGTTTCGCGGCCGTCTGAATCCAAACTCCACCGGCGAATTCCCTACTAGCACTAGTAGAATGTCTGACAGTCCTACGACGTCACGGTACTAGTTCCTTGCCCAACAGAACCAACAAATTTTTACTTATCTTACAACAGAGGACCCGGTGCCCTGGACATCCCGAGAGTGGCGGATTTGAAGCCCTTCAACTTGGGAGCTTTTAGCTGTCCAACACATCACCGGTCTTGCAACTTCGAAACGTAACCGTCATCGATCGTTTTCTTGGCCATTGGATTCGACCTGCACCCGTGATGCAGACGCCCATTTTCATTAACTCGGAATTACCATTAATGATCAGGGGATTCCCACCTGGCGTCGGACGCAAGGGGAATCAAGGCTGGACATCAAGATCTCGTTCTGCCATTTCATCGAGTTTTTGGGAACCAATATTTGCAGTGCGCATTGGAAAAGCATGCTCGATGTAATGCATAGCTTCTGAGCACACAAATCCGCATCTGGGTCAATCGGCGAAGTGAGGTGGGCAGCCCCTTCGGAACACGCGGCGAAGTCGTGTATTGGGGCTTCAGTCTCTTTTAAGACTGGTCCCGGGGCGAGCGAGTCTTCGCAGATACTACGATCTTACCCGTTATGCCCCTCTGCCTACTTTGCCCGGTTGGCGACCAGCCGTCGTTCCTCGAAATCGGCGAATTGACGAACGTTAGCTGGTTCATATTGGTTTCTGAGGCGACCATCCAAGTCTGACCATTTGTCCGCTGTCTAGCATGTTTCCGAGGTGCACTCGAGAGTACCACCTAACGCTGCGGGGCATGTACCCACTCTTCGACCTTCCCCCGCCACCCAGTGTTGCGTTTGCAACAAGAAATTCAATTCTCCGTTTGCTTTAGCCAGCCACCAAAAGGCTAAGCGACACTATCCGACTCGTTCTGTGTCCCCAAGGTCTGCAAGCTCAGAGGAACTTGCTAACAAATCGGAGACTCGCAGAGGCCCTCAACCTTCCATTACGCCTGACGGAGATGCGACGGTCAGCAAGTTGGACGTGCCTGCGCAGCGTGTTGCACACTGCTGCAGCCAGTGCCATGCAACCTTCGACTCTCTTGCCGAGCTGGAGACGCACCGGTCCTCCCACGGGAAGATCTCGTGCTCCAAGTGCAACCACCTATTCTTTTCTCTTATGGAGTGGAACGACCACTTCAAGCAGGCGCACCAGAACGCTCGATCCAGTACCCGCCAGGAGGATGCAGCTTCGGGAGCCATCCTCGCTTCTCATAGAAGCCCCAGTCCGGCTATTGTCCGCCCGGCGAGCTCTCAGTCCGTAAGCAACAAGGAGATCACTTCCACTGCGCGTAACAAAGGTCTCATATGCAATCTTTGCAACAAAGAATTTAAAAGTCAGGCTGGCTTGCAGGCCCATACGGTTGCGAAACATCCTTCTGGGGCGGAGTGTGTCATTTGCCATATCATCTGTCCTTCCACGGCTGCGCTCGAACGACATATCGACACTGTTCACTCGTGTGCCGTTTGTCAGGACGGCATTCTGAGAGACGCCCAGACTCTGTCTGATCACATAATCGGGCACTCCCGTCCTGTTATATGCAAGCAGTGCGGGACGCGGTACCAGACAGAAGAGGAGCGCAACCTTCACTTCGCTGCCGCAGATAATCATCACCCAGTTTGCAACACTTGTCGCCTCGGCTTCGAGGACGATAACGCATTACATGCGGTAAGTCTCGCAATTTGGAGTTAAGTGGGCTTCCGATGCTTACTTCGGTATATCAGCATGTGAATCTAGTTCATCCCGCTGCTTCTTCGGAACCAAGGCTAGAGTCCACCGCCGACCAATTTTCCACGGAACCTGCCGTAGAGGCCCACGGAACCGCTGCACGCCTGCACGCCTCCCAGTGCGATGTTTGCCACGAGGCTTATTCGTCGCAGACAGATCTCGACGTCCATATAGTTACAGCTCATTCATGTCCCATTTGTCACGATGGCATCTATATGGATATGAGAGCGTTGGAGGAGCATCTGGAACAGCATCGGTCCCCTTATGTGTGCCACTTATGTGACTTGGCTTACGCCGAGGAAGACCAGCTCCTCGAACATTATAGGGATTCCTCAGACGACGTTCACCCTCACTGCGAGAAATGCCACCTTGGATTCGAGGATGATGGCACATATACGGCCGTAAGTGTTGTACTGGTATGCAATTGCCGTGCTATTACTTATTGGGTTTCGTAGCACGTCAATGAAATGCACCCACGCATCCCTTGTGACGTATGCGAGGGTAAGATTTTTGATCCGGAAGAACTCCCTTGTCACTACTTGAAGTCACGGAAACATCCCACGTGCGAGAAATGCAGTATTGGGTTCAGAGACCAGTACGACTACACTGACGTAAGTGATAAGTTTCGTCTGTTTTACCCTTGACAAGATTGACCTCGGATCATGCAGCATGGCGCTTCTGCACATCCCGAGTGTCATTGTTATCTCTGCCAATGGCACTTTGACACACCAGACATCTTGCAGAATCATATCACGCATTTTTTCAATCATCCCAAATGCGAGGATTGCAATATTAGGTTTAGTGACGCGGAAGCGTACCAACATGTGAGATCTAGAAGAATAAGAAACTCAGTTATAAACTCACCTCCACTTTGCAGCATCTTTTTACGGTTCACCGACCACGTTTTGACGATCAGGGTTATTCGAATGTTGAGTCCGACCACGAGGACAAGACCCTCCGTGACGAACTTTGCAGTCCGTTATTGTGTGCCCGTGTTGTCGACCCAGTTTGGGGATTCGAGGGAAGTGCTAGCCTCCCATATGCGTCATTCATCCCTCTACCTCCGAGTCTGAGCGGTTGCTCCAGTCCTACCTCACAAAGGATTATCGTTGAGTCCGGTGGCTCGTTGGGATCTCATTCGCGCAGTTCCACACTATCTGTCGAGCAGCATTCTCCTACTAACGGTCATCCGTGGAATGCGACTATCCGATCGCTATCTCTGGACGTTGGCCATGACCTCAAGGCATCCCCCGAATTTGATCACTCACCCTTGTCGATGCTCCCTGCAGTTGGTACACCTCTCATTTCGCACTCGTCGACCATCCATTCGGTCGATTCCGACAGTCCCTTTAGTCCACGACCTGAGCCATCCACATTGCTCCCACTCTCTCAAGCAATTACTAGCGATACTGTAACTGTGGCGGAATACGATGACGCGGATAGCGAATCTAGCAGCTCTTTTGCGCGTTCTCCTCCACTGATATCTCCTGTCGTGAAATTGCCGGATTCGGGTGCCGTGTCTCCATCGACTACATCGAGTTGGACGATGACAAGTGATGCGGATTCTCGAAGTTCTCCCCAACCCCGCTCTACAACTTCATCTAAAGGGATGAACGGCACGCTTTCTGTAGGTCAAAATTCCGATCACAGCATCCCGCAGTTGAGCTTGCTGGTTCCGAGCTCCACACAATTAACCGGTAGTGCAAGGTGGTGGTCAGGCTCTCTGTTGTCGCGTACCGAGTATTTCTTTGACGTCGCTTTTCTAGCCACTCAGGATACCCCAGCTCTATCTCCCCCGAGTCGGCTGGCATCAGCGTCTCTGCGAGCATGACGCCTGAATATATTCGCGAGGCGCGAGCATATCTATCCCTCACACATCAGGCGCAAGAGCCGTCGTCCCCTCCGATGTCTCGCAGTCCTGGTATCTCATCGCCCATCTTATCTTCCACTGGACTTAATCTAGGAGAACGAGGACGCCGCCGAGAGGTGCGGTTCGAAGACAACATCATGTCGGAGCCTGCATGGGACAGGCAGTCAACGTCAAGTGACTCGTCCCTCGATCCTCCAGTCGTGCTCCCGCGATCAGGAAATTTGAAGACGAATGGTACGTGTTGATTTTGCGTTCTACACATAAATTGACCTTTCATTGATCTACTACGCAGGTATCAGCAAATTACCACGATTTTCGGCTCTCAGGCGGCCAGCCCGGAAATGGTCCAACGGGCAAACGAATCATGTATCCCCTCGGGGATACAACCGACGTTCGAATGGGACTCCTACGCCCTCACCATCATACCATTGCAGGTCCTGCTATAGAGACCACTGCGAGGAACCGACGACGACTACATGTGGTCACTTGTTTTGTTACGAGTATGTGTGACCTTGAATGATTTTCCTCTCATTTCTAAAACTGGATGCAGGTGCATTTCTGGAGCGATTTTGAAAGACCCGCACTGTCCTGTCTGTGAAGCACCAACGTTACTGTATTGCCTCTTCCGCATCGATACGTTGGCTTGAGCATGGAGCGATGAATTATCTCGAGTTCTAATTCTACTGCTATTTTCGTTCACGATAACCTATGGTTTTTTGACTGTATGTTCGTGCTTGATGTCGATTTATGAATTGTATGTATGCTCCCCTGGTCTGGGCTTCGACGATATTTCTGGTAATAACTTTTGCCGAAGCGGTTGCCAGCGACTGATTGTCTCAGGCCTGCAGTGATCGATTCGCACCAAGCCTCCAGCCTACCATGATCTCGCGACCCTGACTTCACACTTACGCCCAGTCAGTCCGAGTGCTGAAGCTTGAACACAGTACGACGATCATGTTGTGCAAAACCCTTCATGGGTAACTTACGAGTATACAAAGTTCGATCCAGACTTTTATCGATTTGATCATCGTGTCCCGAGGTCGAATCCAGTCGTGCAGTTAAATTTAACAGATTCTCCTATCTGCAAGGCGATATCCTTGAGTCTTGACTATCTTTAGGCCACGTTTACGAAGCACCCGGCACACTCTGCAACAGTAATATTCCTGGTGAGTTCCAGCGACATCTCCGGTTACGTGATCTAGATCTCACCGAATCGCTGGCAGGCATCCAACTTGTCCTCTGTATCAAGACCGTACATACTTGATGGTTAGCGGAGAACATCGGAAAGTCGACGTGTTTCACGCAGCCTTTAGCAGTACTTGTGTTACTCTTCATTACGACGTTAACCGGTTAATGAAGTTGCTGGATAAGCCTGCGGCGTGTGCGCTTGCGCAAATAGATACGTCGAGGATGTACTTGGATCTTTGGGCAACAGCGGTGGTCATTCTGCGACATATGACCGATTCCCTGATGGGAAGACCGGACAGATTGATACAAGTGAGCTGTATTAATTCCCTAGAAAGAAGTGCGTTTAGAAAGAACACGCATCTGCACATATCCTCGGTATTACTAAAAAACGCTCTTTGTTGTTCAGATCTGGCATCGCGTAGGGGACGGTGGGTTCTATAATAACTTACCAATTTGTTCTGACACTAGTCAGCGTACTTATCGCAGTCACAGTTGCGGCGGAGGTCCAAAGATCGCGTGTGAACTGAGCTGTGAAGTTCGATGACTCATCTGGGGTCAACCCTGGTAACCCAAAGACAATGGCCATCTGTCTCCTGTGTCCAAACCGCTCCTTCAAGAACGAAAAAGCCCTCAGCATGGTCTGTTCTCTTTCTGAAACATCGTCGTGCCAACTCATTTCAGTAACCCTTACTAGCATAATGAGACCAAGCATGCCGGCCATGCTTGCGACAAGTGCGGCAGGGTTTTTCAATCCCAACAAGCCCTCGAGCAGCATATCACAGACAGGCACCCCGCTTTTCAATGTCACTACTGCGATCGAACGTTCCCTACCGACAACGGCCGCTTGGCCCATGTACGGGACAAACACCCATCCATATTCGAGTGCGAATACTGCGACAAGGAGTTCACCACGGACGCGGGCCGATTGGCTCATCAGAAGGTTAAGCACTCCACGTTTGAGTGCGAACATTGCGATGAGGAGTTCCCTACGAACGAAGGCCGCTTAGCTCACCAAAAGGCCGAACACTCGCCCAAGTTCAAGTGTCGCTATTGCGACAGCGAATTCAAATCCGATAGTGCTCGCCTGCAGCACCAATGTGATAAGCACGCTGTCTTCGAGTGTTTGTACTGTGACCATAAATTTTTATCGGTCAAATCTCGGAGGCTGCATCAGGATGCAAAACATACTACGTCCAAGTGTACGCTCTGTGGTCAGAGTTGCGTGGGCGCGGAAGCACTCCAGTCGCACGAGAAGACTCCGCACTCGAAGTGCAAGTATTGTCCAGCAATGTTCTCCACACAAGGCTCGCAGACTACTCACGAGGTGTCCTGTGTTTACAACCCTGTCAATTATATCAAACCCCCCACGTCGACGCTTTTCGATCCTCCTCTGCGGCCTAGTTCACCGTCATCAATGGCAGGATCCACGGAGAATGCTGAGGAAGAGAGATCGGTAACTACTTCCGCCGAACACGCAGATGAAGGAACGGAGTCACCCGCTTCTCCGTCTTCGTCAAATTCTTCGTTGAGCGAGGGAGAAATGTTTCATTCGACAAGTGGATTAATCCCCACAGACGCAGCCAGTGAGGCAGCTCCCGACGAACAGCCTTGTCGCTGCGAGCATTCCCTCGAGCATTGCAGATGCTCTCGACTGTCGAGTACGGATAAACCTGCACAGGACGATCGGGAGAGTGTAGTCTCTTCTGATGAAAGCCATCAGGATGGTTCCATAGATCGCGATAATGTCGCGTTCCGGTGCATGCTTTGCATGAAGTTCTTCCATGATGAAGAGGCCTCACGAGGTCACGTCTGTGTTCGTTCCACTATGCTTCGCCCCCATTGCCCCCATTGCTACTCTCAGTTCGACGACACTTCCTTACTTCAGCAACACATGGAAGGCCTTCAATCAGTGTCTTGTCAGCTCTGTCTGACTCGTTGTTGCTCGGATGAGATGATGCAGGATCATCTGCTCAGTCATCCGACGTGCAGCAAGTGTGGCAAGCCTTTTGCCGATGATCTTGCCCTTTGTGCCGTAAGAATTTTGCGTTATCGATGGTGCCATTTGCTGATATGGTATCTATCCAGCATGTAGAATCGGACCATCCAGCTGTGGTCTGTTGGGATTGCGATGGCATCGTCGTCGAGCATAGCACTCTCGAGTTGCACTATGCGGACTCTCCTGCGCACCCATCGTGCGTGTTCTGCGGCTTGGGCAAGCGAAATCCGGCCGTGATGGACGAGGTGTGTGATAACATGTTGGGGTGACCACGTTTATCATTATCTCCCTCCGCAGCACCTCAAACACGCGCACCCAGGTGCGGAGATAGAGCAGCACCCTGAAAGCAGTAACGTGAGTGCCAAGAAAGTGCCAAGTTGTAGCATGGCAGCGTTCTAACGGGATTTGTAAAATCAGGTGAGCCACGACGCCGAGTCTCTAGATGAGGAAACTCCCGGAATGAACCGGGATGATACGGTGCGAAGCTCTTGTGGGGAACTTGATCCCACCCCTGTGGTGGTTCCAGTCGGTCAGCTTGGCGACGAGATTCACAACAGCCCATCACAGACGGAGTCTTCCCTTTCTTCGTCGCCCAAACAATCCATCCCACTCGAGGTTGAGAGTGTAGATGGGGTAGCCGCCAATGTGCTTGACGCTGGCGGGGAGGAGGCGCCGGATGCTGAACATGGCAGCAATATTAATGTCAGTCAGATGCGGTTACACGCATCCGAAATAACCCACGCGGCTGTCAACAACGATACCCGACCTCCGTCTCCTGTATCCACCATGTCTGCCGAGGCGTTTTCGGATCTAAGGTATTGCCCACTTTCACCACAACCCTTAGGAACGGCCGAGACGCTGACGCGGTAATAGCTCACCAAGCTCGTCGACGACGTCTAGTCATTCGATCGTGTTCATTTCGGCCGATGGGATACCCGACTATATCCGGGAGAACCGCGCGATGCTGGTAGCCACGAGCGCTGGTTCACCTTCATCGGGCCGAACTCTTCCGTCCTGGTCTTCTCTCGAGTCTTTGGAAATGATCGGACGCACGGCCGACGAGGGAAGCGCACCGACCTCGGATGTGGCCGCGCCACCGCTACCACATGCGGACAGCCCAACACGTCTTCACTGTCGCATCTGTATGCGGGATCCATGCGAAGACATGACTGCGACTATGTGCGGCCATTTGTTTTGTAAGAGGTGTGTCCGTTCTCTCGTTGCGGACGTGGCGTGGGGGGATGAACGCCTTCTTTTCTTTTTTTATGGCAGGTGCATCACGCAGGCCGTCATCGCAAAATCGGAATGCCCTGTTTGCAAGAGCGCGACGTTGCTGTATTGCCTCTTCAAGCTCGATCTATCGGTCTAAGTCCGAGAACACCCCAATATTTCCGTGTGGTCCGTCGGGACCTCTGTCCGGGTCATCTTGGGGCAAATGGAATTGTCTCAGCTTGGTAATGATCTTGCTTTATTTTTGGGAAAACTTTGTTTCTTTTCTCCGGACTCGTCGTCGCCGTGTAGATCATGTTGAAAGCGCCCTGTATCATCAATCACCGCTCTCGCCGTATAGTGCCGAAGGGAAAAGAGTAGGCACTTCTGCCGGAGGCGGAATTCTGTTCAGATTAGGTTTTGTTTTGTAGTTTTAGGAGTGAAACTTGGCTGCAATATCATCATCAGAGAGTTCCAGGCAAGAAATTCGAGGTTTTATTGGTAGTCTAGATAATCAAAATGACACTGATCGAGTCATTGAAGAAGCCTCTGACAGACTCTTCGGATCCATAATTCAATGGTGATTGTAGTGTATCAGAGGTGACTTATGTGCATTCTACCTCAAGACATGATAGATTAAGGTCCAAGTTGATGCTGTGTTGTGAAGAAATACCATTCTTACGGGGTTAGAGCGGGTATCATGATGGCTATGGCTATTCTAAACAACCCAGAATAGGCACCAACATTTAACATTAATATTGAGTTGCTAGAGCAGTAGAGCCTAGGCTAGTAGAACTTCCTTGTTGAGCGACTGGGAAAGTGGCAGTGCACATGGCGTGGAAGTCTCAATAAGTTATGACCGCCATCGAAGTTTGATCGAAGTTGTAAACTTCAGATTTCCGAGAAAGTACTCTTTAGATTGGTACAATTAGATGCTGTTTTAAAAGAAAAAGTGGTTCCACGGAAGACAATCCGCGTCCGGAGGGTGGCAGTGGTCAGTTCTTCCACTTTGGCACTTCTGTATGCCGCGTGGATCAAGTATGATGAACTTTGTTTCCGCGTTTCCATGCTACGGCTTATCGAGAGCAACCTTATTTTTCTATCCTGCATTTGTGTCCCCCGGGGCCCCGGCCCAAGTGTACGTCCTCGTTGTGATTCAGGCCGATGTCACGCAGTTTTGATTGAGGGCATTAACATGAGGCATTTGCAATGAAGTAATCCCATACATAGTTAGTAGGGTCCATCCCAAAACTCGTTGCATAATCATGAAGGAACGGATAACACGACGGCGTTCGACCCTCCGAAAATGTTCGTAAGTATCGTGATCGATTGATCCATGGTTCCGAGTCGACTTGGCATCAAGGAGCGAACCGGATCTCACGGTCGAGCACATTACGTTTTTAGTTAGCGGCGATGGCCACTTCTACTTGCGAATTCTTCTCTGTCAAGCTACCGGAGGCCGTTTGGCTACTGGAGTTTCGAGCTTCGCGTCGTTCGTGTCTCCGCTTTCCGTTGGCCGACTCCCATCCAAAGACTTTCGTACGTCCCTATGAATACAAATAGATGATTAAACCCTCCCCAGTGCTTGTCAAATTTGGGTCTTACCTCTCTAAATTTGTAGAACACGAGGGCGGCCATGACGGCCAACCAATAAAACACGTATGACAGCACGCTGCCCACTGATAACACGATCGATAACGTGATCATGAAGAAAAACTGAGCGAGCCTTACGTGTAGCACTGTTTTGCCAGCCAAGGACGGCGTTGAACACGGACCAGCTTCCCGACTCGGGATTGCAACAATCGAGGTGCCAAACGTTGCCACGGACATCATACGACCCAGGACCGGTTCCGCCAGTGTCGTCAGAAGCGGTGCCGATGAGTTTGATGTAACCGTTTCGCTCGAAAGCCCAAACAGCTTTCGAAAAGAGGCCGGCACCGATAAGCAAGATGAAGTTGGTCATGCAAATGAGGAATATCTTGAAGGCTGTTCGATGTATTAGGTCAATCATCAGAGCTGAAAGGCCCGAGGAGATACTCGCTTGTTCGGCTGCCAAATTGGTAGATGACGAACCCGCACGTAAGACCGCAGATGATGCCGACGATGGTGGCAATGGGTATAGACGTGGCAGGTACTGAGAGGGAAACGCCGCCTACGAAGACAACTGCCTCCAGACCTGTCGATTGTTGGAAGGCAAGGTCAGGTGGGGTAGCATGGTGGGGATAAATAGATTACCCTCGCGAAGGACGGTGATCATGGGGAGAATGAAGAGGACCCATTTTCCTGTTTTAGAGTCACGATCTTGGTCTGAAAAAAGAGTGAGAGGACGAGTGAAATATTGAGGGAATGCCTACGTTGACCGTTGAACGAGTCCTGAAGCTTTATGCGCCACTTTGTGCGTGAATTCTCTATTTTAAGCATGGTAACGCCCATGGCAAATATCATGATGGCAGCAATCAACTGGAATATGCCTGAAAGCGTGTCGACACTGGGGTTCCGAGGGAATGCACAGAGGTATGTTACCTTCCCATAGTTGTTCCGAGTTTGCCCAGAGATTTTTCGCTTGGGTGAACCAAATGGCGATGAACGCTCCGCCTATAGCCACGGCGATAGCTAAGCCCACTAGGGCACCGAGGATAATCTGGGGTGGCGGTCAAGGTAAGACACACGTGCAACGGATGAATACGTGCCTGCAGCTTAAGTTTTCTGAGGGTGCGTGGGGTGACGGCGGGAGGGTTGGACTCGGGGTTGGCTGCAGGGGACAGGGCACATTGAGCATCGGTATGGTGGGGGAGTGTGTCGTCGTGGAGGATCTGGTCTACGAGACTGAGGAGGACAGAGATGATGAGGGCGGCCTCGAGAGACTCGCGGAAGACAACGAAGAATATGGTGATTGAGAAGAGAGACTGCATGGCTGTGGATCTCCGGGTAGCACTCGGCTCAGTTGATATAAAGTTATGGGATCCAGGGATGTCTGATAAAAATTCCCATGGCGTGATCTAATCTGATAGGCACGCCGTTCTATTTTCAGGAACAACCCTGATCCGATCCGATCAAAGATCTCGTTTATCTGATAATTTACACACATACCCGATTCATATATCCTGCCCAAGACTTCTTTTCGCTTCACCGCCCTCCCATGCTTACCTCCTTCTTATCTCTTCTCCCCTTCGCCCCCTTCGCCCTCGCCGGCATCCAGGAATTATGGTGGAACGTCACCTACGTCCAAAACGCAAACCCGGACGGTCTCTTTCCCCGTCGTGTCGTAGGCATTAACAATACCTGGCCGTACGCGCTCCCTTGTTTCAGTGAGCGGTTCGGTGTGCCTACTAATCTACTATCTCCCCAGACCACCTCCGCTCTCCGTCAATACGTCCGACTCTCTCCTCATACACCTTACCAACTCTCTCGACGCCCCGACGACCCTCCACCACCATGGCATGTACTTCAACTCCTCCAGCTGGTCCGACGGCGCTCTCTCCGTCTCTCAGTGGTATGCTTTTCATCGCACTGATATCTCCAAATTTGTCAACTTACTTGTCACGTGATTCGTACTACTAAGTGGCATCCCTCCCGGTCAAACTCTTGATTACCTTGTGCCCATAAACTCCTCTGGACAACACGGCACCTATTGGGCTCACGCCCACTCATACGTAGGCACCACTCCTTAATCATTTTCAAACCAGGCTAATTTTTTTTTTCAATCAGGGCCAATATGTCGACGGCTTCCGTGGCCCTCTCCTTCTGCATCCATCCAACGAAACATACCAGTATGACGAGGAATTCACCGTAATTCTTGGTGACTGGTATCATCAAGAACACGCCGGGTTGTTACAAAGCTTCCTCAGCAACAGCAATCCTTTTGGCTACGAACCTATTCCAAGTGAACCTTGTCTTTCAAACCACGTCCACTTTTTTTTGACACACGTACTTGTTTAGACGCCGGCTTGATCTACTTTGCGCAGGACTCGACGTACTTGCCTCCAAAAGCAGGAACCTCACCGGCACCAGTAACCTCTGCAGTGGGTTTTAACGAGAACGCAACTCTCCCGTTTGTTCCTGGTCGCACCTACCGGCTGAGGATCATCAACATGGCAGCATTCACCATGTTCTACTTTTGGATCGACGGTCATGAAATGCGCGTCATTGAAGCAGACGGTGTAAGACTGACACTTTATGCAACGACCTTTGTGAGGCTAATCATCATCATCATTATATAGACAGACGTCGAAGAATACCCGACAGATATGCTCAGTCTCTCTGTTGCACAACGCTACTCTATACTGGTTCAGGCTCGCAACGACTCATCCTCCGACTGGGCGATCCATGCCAATATGGACACAACCATGTTCGACGTCGTTCCCCCGACACTGCAGACAAGTCCGTACCGCGCTATCAGTTCATTGCTTTCTGTTGACTGAGGTGCACTCAAACAGATGTCACCTCTTCGATCACGTATGCCACTGGGAACAACATCACTAGCGTAGGGTCTGTGCAAGACTACGAAATGACTAACGACACAGCGCTCGTCCCGGTCGTACCCGTCGCGCAATCAGTAGCTTCGCGAACCATTGAGTTGGAGGTCGTGTTCGAAACCATGGATGATGGCACAAACCATGCTATGCTCAACGGTTATGTTTACAACCCTCCTATCGTGCCGGCAATCATGTCAGCTCTCACTCTTGGTGACAATGCAACAGTCCAAGAGGCATATGGACCATATAGTATCATGCTCAACCATCTCGAGGTCGTTGATATCCTCATCAAGAACTCTGACACAGGATCGCATCCATTGTGCGTCGGTATTTTGCATTTCAAATCATCATCGCTGCTGACTTTGCGCTTCAGCCATCTCCACGGTCACAGCTTCCAGATTGTAAACCGTGCTGAAGTATACACTTCGACGGATCCTTCGTTGAACCCTCCGCTGATCGAGGGACAAGCAAATCCAATGCGCCGTGACACCATTACCATTCCAGCCGGCTCGTCCGCAACACTTCGGATTGTTGCAGACAATCCCGGGGCGTGGCTTTTCCACTGTATGGCTCTCCGATCGCGTCCCACGCGATAGCTTATCACTTTCCACTAGGTCATATCGACTGGCACTTGTCGTCTGGTCTTGCAGTGCAGTTCATCGAAGCACCGCTTCAAATCCAGGAACGAGCCGTTGGACAGTTTCCATCATTCCTAAATGAACAGTGTGCGATGCAAGGTATCCCTGATTCGGGGAACGCTGCTGGACATGCATCTGTGACGGATTTGTCCGGACTGCCTTTGGGTCCTTACCCACAGGTAAGTGGTTGGCAGCCCAAGGGTATCTTGGCCATGACTGGGTGAGTGTGTGCGAGTGCGAGTGTTAAAGGACTTGTCTGATATATTGTCCGCGCAGGTGTGTACTCACGACCGTCATCGGCATGCTCAGCGTGGTTTGGTACACGACGGGGGTCAAGGACAGTGAGGAGGAGATCGAGCAAGAGGTGATGAGGCGCTTGGAGGCCAAGCGAAACCGAAAACGCTTTAGTCTGTTTAAAAAGAATACTCACTGATAGGCTCGACCGATGTGCTTGCTGGAGATCGCACATGCAGATATGATCACTGTAGATACCTCACCTGTAGTACTGTATTGGATTCAGTGGGTCGGGTACAAATTCTTGAATAATCAGGTACTCATGTACATACCCGACTGGTCCGATCAGTGGCGGTTCGTGGGTGTGGTCATTGATCATATCAGAGTGCCGTTACAAACATTCTCAAGGGGTGGTCTTGGGATAAGTTTCTCACTAGCCTGACAATACACGTACAGACCTTTTTTTTGCGTCCGAGATGAACCGTGGGTCGGGAATTATGAGGACAACCGGGGATCCACTCTTGGGACATTCATTATCGTCTTCTCCATCATTGTCACTTCTCACTGGATTACTGCGGTCGGCTTTATCCGAATCAAGCCACATTTGATACGCTCAGAAAGGATGTTGCGCTCGTTCTCTTTTCTTCGCCCCCTCTCAACCACCCCTGGTTTTCCCGTTAGCAAGCAGGGCTTGTTCAGAATACGCTCCATGGCCACCACATCCACCCCCGCGTTCGTACGTGCTTGCTGGCTTTGATATCGTGCGTGGTCGCGTCTGATCATATCGTAGAACAAAGTTCTGTATGCACCTCTGTCGGAGATCGATGCGGAAGTGCAAAACATCATCGACAAGGAAACCTGGAGACAGTACTCTGGACTTGAACTCATTGCTTCAGAGGTTCACACTTTTGCTTTTTCCTGTTTACTGCTCTGAGCACCTTTCAACAGAACTTGACCAGCCGTGCCGTTCTCGAGGCCAACGGTTCGATCCTGACCAACAAGTATTCCGAGGGTCTTCCCGGAGCGCGGTACTACGGTGGTAACGAGTGGATCGACGAACTCGAAAGCCTCTGCCGCAAGCGGGCCTTGCAAGCGTTCAACCTCGACCCCGAGAAATGGGGGGTCAATGTTCAACCTTATTCTGGCAGCGTAAGTTCCGTTCGAGCCCGTTCGATGCGAGTCCCTCCGAGGCTGATCGGCACATTTCCCCCAACGTAAAATTTTCAGACTGCCAAGTATGTGACATCTTTTCGTCGTTCCTGGGCCGGGACTGACCTGATCCCTACGCAGCTTTGCAGCCCTGACAGCGCTTATTCAACCTCAGGACAGGCTCATGGGACTGGGTCTGCCTGACGGTGGTCACCTCACCCATGGTTACTACGTATGTCCCAATTTCCTCCGACTTGTCACGCCTGGCTTACCCGTTTTGTATAGACTGCGAAGAAGAAGATGACCGCGTCCTCGATCTATTTCCAGTCCTTCCCTTATGGTCTCGACCCTTCGACACAGCTGATTGATTATGTTGCGTTGGATAAGCAGGCAAAGATATTCAAGCCCCGTTTGATCATCTGTGGTGCTTCAGCATATCCCCGAGACTGGGACTATGGAGCTCTCCGGACCATTTGCGACAAAGAGGGTGCTTATCTGATGGCAGACATCGCTCACACGAGCGGTCTGATCGCGGCACAAGAGTTGAACAACCCTTTTGAGTACTGTGACGTCGTCACAACCACAACGTGAGTAACCATCCCTGCTTCGCTTTGCCCGTGGACTCGGGAATTGAATCTTTTTAGTCACAAGACCCTCCGTGGTCCGAGAGCAGGTTTGGTCTTTTTCAGGAAAGATGGTGATAACCGTAAAGACCTTGAGAAGCGTGTCAATGATGCTGTGTTCCCTGCCTGTCAAGGTGGCCCGCACAATCACGTTTGTCTACCTCTTAATCTTGCTATATTTGTCGTCACTTATGTTTTCTCCAGGCCATCGCCGCCGTCGCGACTGCACTCCTTCAGGTTTCACAGCCTGAGTGGAAACAGTACGCACGCCAGGTCATTGCCAACGCAAAAACGTTGGGTGCCTACCTTGTCGAGCGTGGGTATAAGCTCCAGACTGGTGGTACCGACAACCATCTGGTTCTCTGGGACGTCCGGCCTCTTGGGTTGACAGGGAGCAAAATTGAGAAAGTGTGTGACCTTCTTGGCATCACCATCAACAGTACGTCGCTTTCCCATTTGTCGAGTCAACTCTATAAACTCGCCCAGAAAACGCCGTTTCTGGGGACGCCTCCGCACAAACGCCTGGCGGTATCCGTCTTGGCACCTCCGCTATAACGTCGCGTAACATGGCGGAGGAAGACGTCAAGGTCGTCGCAGAATTTCTGCACCGGGCGGTTCAGCTCTCCCTCGTGTTGCAAAAGGAGGCTGGTTCCAAGTTGCTCAAGGACTTCATCCGAGCGGCTACCACGGAAAGCGAGGGCAAGGTCGGAGCAAAGATGGTCAAGGATCTGCGCCGGGACGTCGTCGCGTTTGCCCGCCAGTGGCCTTTGCCTGGTGCGGACGTGTCCAACATTCAACGACCTGCAGGCATCGAGGAGGACGATTAAGGGGCTCGTCTCAGGTATAATCCCGGGAGCTGTCGCTGATGGCAAAGATTCAACGATCACGAGCGGATTTCGATCTGGACGTTTCAACATCGTCCAGCTGTAGTGCATTACCCATTTGTGTATCATTATTACCTGTACCCGACTTTCTGATCGATGATCTTCAGAGTTTGTTTTATCGTTTAAGCTAGCCCTTTTTCTCACTGGTTATCCCTGGTCCAAACGTCCATAAGCATGCGAACGACATAACTACAAATTATCCGTACGCAGTCACCCATCATTGATTCATCCATGCACGCATATTGATGATTTGCGTCGATATTTAAATGAGCAAATGTCGCTGAATCGTTTCGTATTCTCACGTGCCCAGGGAAAGGAGGGTACAGGCGAAGAGAATCGTGTCATCGCCCTGAGCGATCACGTACACATGGAGAGCAGCGGGAGGATACCCTCGCACCCTCGACAGACTCTCCGAGGGCGAGGAATGAAGCGACGTGAGAGACACCCACGACGACATTCAACGTTCCTTGCTCGACTCGGATTTGAGTACTGTTCCTGTACTATGTATTCCCAGCTACAGCCTGAGGAGTCATTTCTTCTTGTATTGCCAGTGTAGATGGACCCTCGTCTGTGAGCGTGCTTCCTAACAGCCCAAGGCGGCGTAAAGGGAAAAGGTATATGCCAGCTCGGGGACTGGGAAGTTGGATTTTGATTTTCCCCAGGAGCGTGCAAGCTTATCTGCAAAGTGTCCCGCTAGCCGAACGGGATTGACTTGACGACGCAACTCTCGCAGGCTCTCTCCCTCGCCCCCTCTGCCTCCGTTGGCACACAATCGACTCTCGAATGCCTGACAAAACAGAGTTAAATTAAGGGTCCTTCCGAAAATGTAGTTGAGAGCGGTGCGCAGGAAGCACATCTCAAGATCTCATCCCAGCCCTTTTTGTTTTTGTTTTCCGTTTCTTTTCTTTCAAAGACGAGTCCTGATGGGGTGGATGAGTGGATGGGAGATCTTGTCCAAAAGGCCGCGTCGTCGTCGTACTCAATACCACTCCAATGGGTCCCGACCTGTCGCAAGGCGGAGTTTTTCATATAGAGCTGCCAGGACGGTGTAGCAGGAGGGGAAAGTCAATTGATATGCCTTACGGGAGCGCCCGCCCATCATTATTGCACGATGGAATCGGTCCCTTGGACGGCAGGTCAACTTCGTCACACCCCTGCATGAATCGACGAGGCCGAGCTCGGCATTGCAGCCTGCTCCCAGGACAAGTGATCGAGAAATTGGTGTGGGGCTGTGATGCGGCTATAGGTAAGTGGTGGAGGTCTTCTGGTCCGGTTTCCTGACGACTCGGAGGTTAGCAGGACATGTTGCCAGAGTCACACAAATCCAGTGTTCGAGATCCAAGTTGTTGCAAGTTGCACCCGCTGGGTGGCGGTCTCAATTGAAGTCGTGCCAGGCCAAGAGATTTCCACTTTCAGAAATGTATGTTCACATCAAGATCGTTGACAGTCCTGTGTTGAAATCATCCAGGCCTATCCATCCCTTTCGAACTGATGGCTCACAACAGGGAAATGCCGTGTCTCTGGACCTGCTCGTATTTTGAGTATGCCGTGATCAGGGGACGCTCTAACAACCTCATGCATGCAAGCAGACGCTACCCTGGCTCTCATCGCCAGGTATATTTAGCCAGTCAGATTCCTCTCCCCCTCCTGTGATTCAGAGCTCATCGATCAGTGTCTCAAACTCTACAACTCTGATCCAAGATGGTGAACTTTTCGGCTTGGTCTCTCTCTCTTAAAAGTAAGTTCATGAAATCTCGTCTTTCGTGTATGGAAGGATTGCTAGCGCCGAGCATTTGGTCATCTTGTCTTACTTTGACCTCTTACAGTCATCGCATGTGTGTTCCATAGCGTCGCAATTGCGTGCACTGCCTTTAGGTTGATGTATCGCTGGTATTTGGCCCATTTCTGGTGGGAGGACGGTTTGGCCGCCTTCGCGCTTTGCGCCGACATCTTCCTTCTGGTGGCAACATGGCTCACCCAGCCCACCTCGCGTAAGAACCCAGATCTTATTTTGACATGACCTATTAAACATTTCGTTGGCACGTTCGTTGTCAGTCACCGTAACGCCGCCCATCAACCGTATTACCAACTGGATTATAGCTTTGGGTTTCGTTTGTGTCCTCTGGTGTGTGCCCTCGATCCGGCGCGCTGGTTATAGGGGTGGTTACGGGACCCGCTCACCGTTACCGTTTCTCTTCCAGGGCTTGTCGGTTGAGCATCCTGTTCTCCATCGTCCGCGTCGCAAACCCGTCTCAGCCACTTCGTCGCATCGCTTCTGGGTTCGGTTGCTCGTTTGTCATCATGTGGATTGCACTGTTGATTCAGAAGATCTACATTTGCACCGATGAACACTGCAAGGTTGCCGGTCAGGTCGGACTGTCCCAGCTCATAAGTCAGTATGCTAGTCGTTTTTGCGTTCGTGTGAAGTCTCATCCGCCTTTTCTCTCTTTTCAGCGGACATCTTCTCCGATCTCGTGCTCGTCATCTTGCCGATCTATTTCTTGCGACGAACTAAGATCAATTACAAACAACGTATCACGATCTTTTCGGTCTTCTCTGCATCCATGTTGATCAGCGCAGTCACTATTCTCCACTCTATTGCTCTCTTCACCGTGCAGTCTAACGGAATCGTTGTCATCGGTCATGTCAAAGTAAGTCTTTCGCCCGTCTTTTCATGTCGAGAGAGGACGGGGGATGAAAGGTTGATCGAGGATTAAATTCCTTTGATGGCCATGCCGGTGGCATATCGTATCGTCGTGCATTCACGCCATTCTACTATTATTTGACCTCCTTTTTTGTTGCTGACTTATGTGATGACAGATTGCTCTCTCTCTTATCGTGTGCAATCTCCTCGTGATCGTAGCGTTCATTTACCGCATCTCTCGCCGAGGCAAAGGAAACGATCTCGAGGATTCGAGCGACGAGAACCCGTTCACGACCGTTGATCTGAATACCGGCCTGACAGAAAGCGCCGCGAACAAGCATACCATGGTTTCACAAATGTCTACGAACCCCGAAAGTTATTTCTCCACGACCAAGTCCTCTGTGATTGACGAGAAGGCGGAGACGAACATGGGATCCAGGTTGGTGCATTAGATTCGTGTTGTGCGCGCGGGTTCTGTGTTGGGTGTCGAATCGTCTGTCTACGCATTGTAGGCAGTCGCTGAGGGGAAGAAATTCGTCTTGCAAGTAATGCGCTATAGATGACGTGACCTAACTTGTTTTCGCTCAGATGTTCTTTGTATGCTATGCGTTGGCCCCCCATGACAGTCCCCGTCCCCCTTATCGCCTTTCCTTATATTCACCCTCCCCCTCCCCTTCCCACCCGATCCTATGCAAGTCGAAACGAGTAAATAAACTCGTCATGTATGTACGTATTAGTTGAAACCATCCATGATGGTAGTGATTTACAATATATATTACTATGACGCTTTGACCGTCGGACTGTCAAGACCGGTCGTTCATCCAAACGCTCAGGATGCATAATCGTCGTAGGTCCATGATTAAAAACCATACATAATTTTAATACCAGTGATCGACGCCCTTCATCCATCGAGTCGACTCCGGCTGACAGACACCGGGGAAGATGCATGTTTGGGTGCAATATTTTGAGAAATACGATTGATAATTCAATGTCATCGCTTCATACATAAGAACTAGCCTAACCGAGTCCAGGACAGGAAACACGAGTTATGAAAATCATTGTCCTCTTCGTCGAAACGTTCGTCGTGTGTCGTCGAGAAAAAGGATAAACTCACCAGGTTGTCATCATACTTATGATCATGGGATGCGCAAATGACCATGACCATCTATATCCGAACCTAAGCAAGGTCCTCACAGCAATATCACTGAGCTACAAAGGGATCTACACATCAATTACGACAAACGAGTAGGGACAGGTCAAAGTTGCACCGATTGACCTGTTAAATTCATCTGCTGCGGTGAATCCAGGTCAGAAGCCTTGAGCCTGAGTATGTTACTCCACCATCAAAAAGTCTCACAGGGTCGAATCCATCCCCGACTCCCACGAAGTGGAGGAGGGTTTATAATTTTCCCAAATGGCCGCGCTCCAAGCAGATGGATGTGCGTGCGAACTTTTAACTAAAAAAAGAAATTATTTGTCCCTGTTGTGTTAATTTTTCGATATTTTCTCGCCCCTCTTCCGCTTCTCGCCTTTGCTGAACAACGTCTTCCCCTGTTGACCGAACATTGATCCTCCTTGCGAGATAAAGAATACCGGTCGGACGATGTGAGTGTTGCCGTCAAATCAGTTTATGTCTTTGGTGTTTAATGTTTCTGTAGGTTTATTGACAAACCCCTTTTCGTTGAACCTTGTGTACCTTTGAACCCTGCGTGTGATGATTGTTTTTGTTTTGAAACCGCGGAAACCTTTGTAAATTGGTTGATGAACTCGTTGAACCGCCATAACTTGTCATGTAATCATTGTGAACTGGAGTTCATTGGATGTGTATCGTTCTGCGATTCTCGTGTGAGTGTTTTTGACAGTGCTACTCGTGCGTGCCTTACGAGGAGTGTTGAGTACTTCGTAACTGAGAAGTACACTATTTGCACTATTTTAGGTGATTTAAAACAGGTCGCAAACGAGTCATCCTCTCCGGTCGATGTCTCGGAACGCATTGAAGAACACTATGCGGGTTTGCCGCATTGGCTTTCATATTCGAAGTCTGTCTACAGACAAAACCTCTCCAGTTTGACGCGGGATTACCTCTGTATGTCTGTCTCTCGTTTGGCATTGGCACACGGAAAATCACGTACAAAGGGTGTCCTGACAGAGGCACTAATCACTCACTTCTTGCACTCCGGATCGTCTATTATGGAATCTTCGCTCGAAGACATAGTTCACGAGTTTGATATGGTCGATCTGCCGACCGATTGTGCTCGTAAAGCGTCTCCGTTGATCGCTGCGTTCTTCGCGTCGCAATATGGCTCCGAATTAGCTGCTGCATTCCGATGCCCTCCGCAACCGGTGTATGCATACAGCAAAGGAGACGACGAGATGCCTCGCATGCAGTGGGTCTCATCAGATTTTGGAGAACAGCTTTTCAATAAGATTTATAAGTTATCGAAAGCGACAGTGAGTGCATCCATTGCGCGTCTCCCATCAGTTTCTCGTCCCAGCATAACAGGTCGATTGCATCGCCGAACGTGCAACGGACTTACGCATCATCTCTTACAACGAGTTCGCTATCTTGAAAATGCGGGAGTAGATGTGTTGAGTGTTCTTTACGTTGCATATTATCCTTTTAGTTCCTGTGCGACGTTACGCAACAATGAGTACTATATGACGAAAATTCTTGTACACGAATATGGAGTTGATATTATTGATTGTGCACAGTTATCAAACTCTCGGCGTACGAATACTGGAAGCGAACGAAATTGTATCAAGAAGGACAGCAGACGTCAGAACAAACTGGAAAGCATTACCGCTGCTCGAGATGCTTTGGCTCAGTATGATCGAGAATGGCCCAATGTTGTCCCGCATGAGGTCGTATTTCGCTGTCTGAATCGTTTCTACGAGGAATCTAAGTGGAAGGAACCTCCGATTTGTGCAATATGCGGACAATATAAACGAGATGCTATGGAGTGTAATGTGTTGGGTGCAGGTTTAGATCTTGCGTTACTCCGCTTGAACGACCCATTCATCATTCAAAAGTGCGTCATTCAACGTGTGTCTCCTGTCTTTACTTATGTTAACGCGGCACTGGATGGATTGATGTTAGAACGTTGTGGGGTACTCGTTGACAACCCCGGTGAAGCTATCATCAACATCTGTCAAAGTTGCTCGGGCCATCTTTGTAAGAAAAAAATCGCGAGGTTCGCAGTCGCGAATGGACTGTTTCGGGGTGATTTGCCCGATGAGTTTGCTGATGTTACATGGGTTGAAGAGAAGGTATGTGCAATATATTGTACAACTGCTTCCGTACAAACTCATCCCCGCTCGCTAACGAACTTCATACAGATCGACACACAGGGTTTACAAAAAGCCAAAGCACATATCGAACTTCGACCACTCGATGAAGATGATACCTGTCCATTAGAAGCTATAGAGAACTCTGCCGTCGCCGTCGACACCCTGCTCGCACTGTGCTCCGAGGTGGAAGAGGCCCGCAGTAACAGTGAGTTCGCATCATTCTCAGAGTTACCACTGATTGCCACGTGCATGTAGATGTCAGAACCGACAAACGGCCGACGTTGATTCCTTTCATGAAGTCTCATCCGCACGAAGACCGATTTTCCTTCGTGGTCTACACTGAGCCACTGTTCCAAGGCCTACCGAAACAACGCACTGCCCAACCTCCACGTATGACTCGTGCCAATATCGGTCGTGAGCTGCTTTATTTTCCTCTCCAATGATACATAACATTCACATGTTGCTCGGCCAGAATCGAAAACGCTTCAAAAACCCAGTAAGATCATCCTCGTTTCACCAATTAAATGTCACGTACTCACCAGCATACCCAGGTAACGCAAGAGCATTAGGAAGAGCAACATCCCTACAAAACACTCGATCTCGTTGGACCAATAAAACAGGTATTAACGACCTTTACATTTCACCTATTAGTGCTGATCGTTCCGTTTCAAAGGTACGAAGAAATGGGGATATAATGATATGCCTGACCCACAATGCCGTTACGAAAACTTGAAACACGGAAACCAAATGGACAACGTGATCGTGCAAGGGCCCGACGTGTTTGAAAGTAACGGTGTTTTCATTCACCCCGCAGAGTATGAGAGTAAGCTTTATGATGGAGAAGTCATTGAAGTAGAAGTCATTTTGAAACTGTGCGTAAACCGCTCCAGTATTCCTTCTACTCATCCTGACTTGCATCAGATGCTCTTACCCGCCGAGCACAAAAGATCCCGACGGATCGCACATCTATCAACTTATTCTCAAAGGGATGAAAGTCATGCCATTCGTAGATTACGTTGATCGACATGAACAACCCAACGGGAATGGGAAAAGACGAGCGGCTGATGACGCTTACGAAACAACGAACCTCCAAAAAGACAATGACAGAGGACATGGAGATTGATTACGAATGATTCATCTCCTCTTTTCTGTTCTATGTGCTACCGGAATGTACAGATAATACTAAATACACTGCGGCATACATTGCTGCCACTCTCGTAATGCCTAGCCATCGAGGTTATCTGACCGATTTGAACCAGATAACGAGGTTGCAAATGTGCCTATAGTGTGCGGCGGAGTCGGGGACTGGCGCATCCGTGCGCCGCTACGATTTGGAATAGGGGAATGGCACGAGAGTTTGCATGTGCTCGAAGATGTAATAATGTCTCAGGGTGGTCTCTCTGGAACAAAAAGTCCCTGGACATATGGATTATCAATCCTGTTTGAATTGTAAAATAAATATATACATGCACTGGAAGGGAATTCAAGGGTTGTCAGAAAACTGACGTTCCTAATAACCAACTTGAATTCATCATGTATGAAATTTTGAGGCCCGCCAAGAAGAAATGAGTCCTGCCGCGACTCGTAAGTTCAATGTTCTTCATAATGGACGATACCGGCCCCGCGGCGCTCGCCGACAAGGGGGTTCCCAAGAGGACAGTAGGCGAAGAACGACGTTTGGT
This sequence comes from Leccinum variicolor, assembly GCA_038091415.1. Classification (NCBI taxonomy): domain Eukaryota; kingdom Fungi; phylum Basidiomycota; class Agaricomycetes; order Boletales; family Boletaceae; genus Leccinum; species Leccinum variicolor. Next base: position 22,965 of record JBBPOK010000093.1, on the reverse strand, counting down.
AACTTCAAGAAGAGAGCATAGCAGTGGTTGCGACAAGCACAAGCCAGACCACGCACAAATAACGACAAATGGCCCCTGACAATAGAAGGAACCTTCTTGCTGTGCCCCACGACCTCGTTCGTTTTATCAGAAATGTGCACAGCAAGTCTGCAACTGGCCGTCTGTATGAACCTACTGCTGCAGAACCTCCGATACCCAGAACTTGTCCATTGTTCACTTCCTACTCATGAATCAAGATAACCAATCCTCTAGCCCGCCTTTTCTCCTCCAACCACCACCTCAAAAGAGATTGCGCGACTCAGATTCGCATTCATCACCTACCAATAAATGCGAACATTTCTTTCTAACACGTGGGTAGCAATCTTGCGCTGACATCCCTGAGACATCGCAAACACACCTGTTCAGACGTACGTGCCACGAATGTTGCATCCGGCCTCCGTCGCATGCCAGCAGGCTTCCATGTCATTGTGGAAGTCGATGGAAGGACCATACAAACATCCAACAAACCCGTGTCGACAGCGAAGGACGCCGTAGAATGGGATGAAAAAATCCTCTTGTGCGTCATCCCTTGCCGAATCTCTGCTCCTTGCACTGAATAGCTGCCAAAGGCCATCGGATCGATCATCTTCTATTTTGTTCAGTGTCTACGCATCATTCGAGCTTGGACAGAGGCTAGGAAACGGAGATTTACTCGGTCGATTCAAAAGTACTGTAGGAAACGTGTTCCATCATCAGAATGAACACTTTCAGTGTGAGCAACACCTTTGTCTACCACACACTCTTGACATACCCTCGTACTCACCGACTTTACAGGGCAGATGGATGATATATTACCGTCATGTTCGTCCCTTCGCATCATCACGGAGCGACGCATTTGTGGTACAAATGAATCCTGTCCCAAACTCGACGTAAGCAGATTGTTGATGGCGCTGTAGTCATCTTCTGAAATGTTGGCAACAGCTACCGGAGTCCCGCGAAATGAACGCGCTGGAACAGCTGACTGACGAGGGACATCGTGCTCTCCTGCGATACTGCCAGCGGCAAGACCAAATGGATTTAGACACAGCCCTCCAGACTTTCCAGCGTGTTCAGGAGATTTGCCCCATAGATGACCTTAATCGCTCAGCCGTTCTGTTCAACTTACCCAATGCCAAGTTCATCGACTGCCAGGCCAACAATCGGTACCTTGACGTAGATGTGCCAATTGGGTTGTATCGGGATGCTCTACGACTACGCACCACAAATCATCCGGATCATGGCACAACGGCACTGGAACTAGGTCTTGCGCTACTTGCGCGCTTCCAGAGGCGGGGGTTCAAGTTCGACAGGGAAGAAGCAAAGGATTTATTCGCAGGAGTGATAGAAGTCTCGGCGGCAGACAGTTATGCACACCGAGCAGGGCTGTTCGCATTGCAAATGGCCAAGGCTTCAGTATCGGTGGAGGCAGGAGACGGTGGATCGTCACCGGCGGAGCAAGCAAATGGCGACGATTTGATACAGAGGGCGCGGGACCGGCTACAGAACATGTCATACTGGAATCCTGACCGACCTACACTTATCTTTGGCCTATCTGACCGGTTCGCACTCAATGGTGTGCTTGCTGATATACACGAGGCAATTTCGATGCTCGAGTCAGCTGTGGATCTTTGGCGAGGCTATAGTGATCCTGATCATCCTAACATGGACATGCCATCCCTGCTGAACAACCTCGGGAACCTTGCGGATCTAGAGAGGTCCATCTCCACGAAAGAGCAGGCTGTCTGTCTGACACCCGATGGCGATCCAGACAGGCCAAGTCGGTTGAACAACCTCGGGAACTCATTATCTCGTCGCTTTCAGCATCTCGGGGACCTCGCAGATCTAAACAGGTCCATCTCAATGAGAGAGGAGGCTGTCTGTCTGACACCCGACGGCCATCCACGCAAACCAAGTTGGTTGAACAACCTCGGGGACTCATTATTGGATCGCTTTGAGCGTCTCGGGGACCTCGCGGATCTAAACAGGTCAACCTTGATATATGAGGAGGCTGTCTGTCTGTCACCCGACGGCCATCCAGACAAGCCAAGTTGGTTGAACAACCTCGGGGGCTCATTATCTCGTCACTTTGAACATCTCGGGGACCTCGCGTATCTAAACAGGTCGATCTTGATGTTTGAGGAGGCTGTCTGTCTGACACCAGACGGCCATTCACACAAGCCAGGTCGGCTGAACAACCTGGGGAACTCATTATTGAGTCGCTTTGAGCGTCTCGGGGACCTCGCGTATCTAAACAGGTCGATCTTGATGTATGAGGAGGCTGTCTGTCTAACACCCAACGGCCATCCAGACAAGCCGGGTCGGTTGAACAATCTCGGGAACTCATTATTGAGTCGCTTTGAGCGTCTCGGGGACCTCGTGGATCTAAACAGGTCCATCTTGATGTTTGAGGAAGCTGTCTGTCTGACACCCGATGGCCATCCAGACAAGGCAGGTCGGTTGAACAACCTCGGGAGCTCGTTATTGAGTCGCTTTGAGCGTCTCGGGGATCTCGGGGCTCTAAACAGGTCAATCTCAATGAAAGAGGAGGCTGTCTGTCTGACACCCGACGGCCATCCAGACAAGCCAGGTCGGTTGAACAACCTCGGGAACTCATTATTTCGTCGCTTTGAGCGTCTCGGGGACCTCGCGGATCTAAACAGGTCGATCTTGATATATGAGGAAGCTGTCTGTCTGTCACTCGACGGCCATCCAGACAAGCCAAGTTGGTTGAACAACCTCGGGGACTCATTATTGAGTCGCTTTGAGCGTCTTGGGGATCTCGGGGATCTAAACAGGTCCATCTCGACGACAGAGGAGGCTGTCTGTCTGTCACCCGACGGCCATCCAGACAAGCCAGGTCGGTTGAACAACCTGGGGAACTCATTATTGAGTCGCTTTGAGTATCTCGGGGACCTAGCAGATCTGAACAGGTCGATCTCGATGAAAGAGGAGGCTGTCTGTCTGACACCTGACGGCCATCCAGACAAGCCAAGCTGGTTGAACAACCTCGGGAACTCATTATCTCGTCGCTTTCAACGTCTCGGGGGCCTCGCGGACATTGTTGAGTCCATTTCCATGATAGAGCAGGCAATAAACTTCACTCCCGATGGCCATCCCGACAAACCAACCTTACTGATTGGCCTTGGGCAGGCATTAAATATCCGTTTTACGCACTATCATGATTCTTCTGATCTCTCTGCTGCTGCTTTCAAATATTCAATCGCCACTCGTGCTTCCATTGGTCCTGCCTCCGCCCGCTTTCGTGCCTCTCGCGCCTGGATTTCCTCTGCGCGACTTCAAGGAGATACCACTGCTCTCCTTGATGCATGTGCTTCTTCTCTCCACCTTCTCCCACAGTTAGCATGGCTCGGACTTCCAGTCACCGAGCGTCATCGTCTACTCGTTGAAGCAGCTCATGTCACACGTCACTCAGTTGCCGCCGCTCTTGAAGTTGGTGATCCTGAACTGGCTGTCGAGTGGCTCGAGCAAGGTCGTTCCATTGTCTGGACTCAGTTCTTGCAGCTTCGCACTCCAGTTGATGACCTGGCTCACGACCATCCTGCCCTTGCTTGTCAGTTCCGGCAAATCTCGCAGGAACTAGAACATGCCAGTATTCGGGACAATGCAACATTCTGCCAGCCAGCACATATTTCAGTCGCTGACACTCGATTGCTCGAGAAAGACATCCAAAGACATCATGATCTTGCACTTAGACGAGAGAATCTCCTCCCTCAGATACGGTCCTTGCCAGGTTTCGACCGATTCTTGCTTTCGAAGACGATCAAGCAACTTTCTGCCTTGGCAATCTCCGGACCAGTCGTTTACCTCACAGCTGCGAAAGACAGATGTGATGCACTAGTCGTTATGGCGGAGTTGAAGAGCGTCATCCATGTCCCCCTCCCTGAAATTCGCTATGAAGATATGGAAGCCTTGCAAGGAGTGCTCCGCAGGATGCTCGAGCGGGATTGGCTTGTTTCCTCCCGCGATGCCCTATATGAACTCATCCCCTCTGAAGATATAGCCCTCTCGAAAAAAATTCTCCGCTTGTTACTGGATGGAGATTTCACTTATGGTAGTGACCGACTCCGAGGAGCGAAACTCACGAAGCCACAACGATCCGAACCATATACTCCGAATGAGTTGTACCAGATGATCTTGAGACTCCTTTGGAAGTATGTTGTAAACCCCGTTCTTCAGGCACTCGGCTTTTCGGTAAGTCATTGATATAAGTCTCAATGTCGATCTATTCTGACTCCAGATTAGAGTCCGCCATCTGGCACTGATCAAATGACCCGTATCTTCTGGTGTCCGACTGGTCCTTTTTCCTTTTTGCCCATACACGCTGCCGGCCTTTATCACACAGCCGAGCCGGGTACCAAACTTTCTGATTTCGTTATATCTTCCTATTTGCCGACTTTGACTTCGCTCGCATCGTTACCTCAGAGCAGCTTGCATGACCCTTCTTCCAAACTTCGCCTACTTGCCGTCCCTCAGCCACCGACAGACGGACTCAATCCACTGTTTTCGGTCAAGCACGAGATCGATTCTATCAGAGAATTATGCCAGAAATCCCCTTTGGTAACCCTCCAGAACTCTGATGGCACTGTCGAGGATGTCACGGCGAAGTTGAAGAATACCGACTGGGTCCATTTTGCATGTCACGGAATACAGGATCCCAAGAAACCGCTTGATAGCGGGCTATGCCTCGCCAACCATCATCGCTTGAAGCTCTCGGACATTATGCAACTATCCCGCCCCAAAGGTGGACTCGCATTCCTTTCTGCCTGTCAGACTGCGCAAGGAGACGAGTCGTTGTCGGAAGAATCCGTTCATCTCGCGGCTGGGATGCTTCTTGCTGGGTACGGTAGCGTCATCGGGACGATGTGGTCGATAATGGACAAGGACGCACCAAAGGTGGCGAGGGACGTGTACGAGCACCTGTTTCGAGATGCTAGCCGGGCTCCCGACAGTACGGAGGCGGCAGTAGCGTTGCACTTCGCCATCCAGAAACTTCGCGACTCTGGCGCTCCCTTCACTTCTTGGGTTCCTTTCATTCACTTTGGTAGATGACCCTTGGTCGAAAACGCATGACGTCGACCCTATGCTACTCTTTACTTGTACGAATTAGTTTACCGAACGAGTATGTTTATATATGGAGCAATCTTTGTAACAGTGTACATTTGAACCTGGTAGTTGATTTTCTACCAAGTATGTCCATGCAATTCAGGTGACTGACATTTAGGAATGCGTACTCTGACGAGCATAGGCCTCCATACTCGTAAGAGCGAGTGGCTGCGCTCATGAGGTAACTCACAGCATAGAAGACACTAGCACCGCCATCGAGAGAGCCACGGCCGCATGACAAAGAACCAAGGGACACACCACACCCGCATGTCGTAGAAGCGCACCTGAGACTAGTTTATCGTCTGTATGATCCACTGGCGTGCATCAATTTGAACGCGCCGATCCGCAGTCTGCGGAAACGCACGTCATTAGTACGTGGATGACGAGGTTACCGTTGCAGCGGGAACGACGCATGCGTAGTTCCGAGTCAGTGACGTCTTTTTAATTTTGCCGGATCATGTCAATCATGGATTGGGTTCAAGTTGGCAGCGGTGGACCCTTGGCCGATTGGGATATCATTCGGCGAACAATCGATACGGTTCACGGAGCACCAACTTGAAGATTCGGACACGAAACACATGGCCAGACACGCGGACGGGCTGAACTATTAATATTGATCGTAGGGACCTGTCTGTGTCACCTCGCGTCAGCAGTCCGAGTTCACGTGGACGACGCGTGCTAGAATCCAACTTTTATACAGCTTGTATGGAGCGAAAAGTATAGTATACATGTACCGTAGCTAGAATAGAAGGATTGCATACAGTAAAACAATTACATGTAAAGTTAGCGAGAGAGTGCGTAAAGAGATAGCTGTAATAACCCAGTGCGACGAACCCCGTGGAGTCCCCTGACGAAATACACGTTATGAATTAGTTAAATTGGCATGTTTAACACCGTTGTCTTGGCGGTGCCGAACGCCTGTGGTAGTGCGTCCTGTTGAACATGGCGGCGGCATCCAGGATACGTTTTAGGTGCGCCATGAGGTCCTTGGCGAGGAATACGGTCCCGTTGTCGGGCTCATAACGGACGGCGTGACCATCGAGGGACTCGAGCACCCTGAGCTCGAGCGGGTGCACGCGCGCCGAGTAAGAGTAACGGAACATGGACGCGAACTCGTGCCGGAAGACAAGAACATCGAGGAGGGGTGGTGGGCTCGATGGATCTAGGGGGGTTGTTTGTCCAGCCACTGTGAGAGAAGAAGATAGGTAAGACGATGTCGACGATGTCGATGATGACTTACATTGGACGAGACAGACCGCGTCTCGGAGCCTTGCGAACGCAAAAGTGGGCTCGCCGTCAGATTGGATAAGGGTGTCCAAGTGTTTAGACAGCACGGCGGGAGGGGGTGCGAAGGAGACGGTAGACATATTGATCTCAGGCAAAGTCAATAAGGCGAGAGGGGATATCGAGGCGTTGGAATGCCAGAGGGGGCTTTATAGGGAAAGGGATGCCAAGGGACACGGTTGAACGTTGAGGACCAGAACCAGGAGGAGATTCCATCTCGAAGAGCGATGCGTCACATATTATAAGTAAGTGGGACTAGTAAGTAGCTTAATCCACTCTTGCCAAAGCAGCGCTTCCCCGGCGTCCCATTCCAGCCATCTTCCCACACAGATCATCAAAGGGTCACACACCCGTCAATTTGGTAAGCTAGTACATACGAGCCAGACCCACCTCGTATTTGTCCAAGTAACTTCGAGGCAACCCCGTCGAGGCTTCCCGTGTGACTCGTTAGCCACGGTGGCGGACTTTCAAGTCAATCAGTTGGTCCGACCGTACACCTGATCCCACTGCCAGCCATGAGGTTGGTAGAACCTTCCGTGTTGGTGGCAATGTGGCCACACAGCAAATTGGAGAGGCATTTGACAAGCGTGCGTCGCGTCATTGAGTCCTCATTTCTGATCGGCCTTTGAAAAGGCTGTGTGCCCAGCCAACAAGGCCCGAGTGCGCGACGGACACGGCTCGTCGCAGGCGCTTGAACCTATTCGGCCGCTTGTTTATTGCAGTGAATCTCTCTGGCGAGGTCCGGGCGTCTCACCAAGTTGCCGAGGCTCGGGCGAAATAGGGTATCAATGGTCGTGCGAGTGATGTGATGACGGGACGGGACATTTGCTGCAGGCCACAAATGCAGCTCGAATCATCTATGCCCGGCGAGAAAAATGCCGCGGCCGCGGGTCAACGGCCCGGCGCACTGGAGATAATAGATAAGGATGTAACTGATATCTGATGTGACACTAACACTAATAGACACTTCTAGGACGATGCTCCGAGTAGATGCAGATCTTCCTCGGGTCGGCGCGATTTCACCAACTTCCAGCTGTCAAGTTAGCCTAGGCTGCGGAGTGGTGGCGACCACGGGCCCGGGGAAGATTAACCTTTGGCAACCACTTCCATCTCCCCGCAGGTCGACTCCGCGGACAATGGACCTGGTCACGATCCACGGAATGTCAGATTCGTTGAAATCCATCGTCTTGTACACACGCTCGCCGGGTCTTCCCAAGATCATCTCATCGTGAGTTGAATGTGGGGAACACTCTGATGAGCGGACTTTGAAACACCGGAGTCCCTCGATCAGGCTCCTGCAGTCCCTCTTCCACTCTCCTGTCCACTGAAGAGAATGTCGTTGTCAGGATGCCACAGAGCCACAGAGCCGCTGTCCACCTGAATCCTTATCACACGGTGGTATGTACTCACCACGATGTCGGATAAAACCTTATATCCGCCAGGCTAGGCTTTATGGGGCATAGTATCATCACTGAGGTTGCGGTACCTCCATAAGGATGTGAATGGGCGTCCTCCAGTCATCCCCATCGTGTTGGCGTCCACTGGCACACGTCGTATAGTAGAAAGGAGTTGGAGAACTCGTCACGACTTGCCATACGGGCTATGAGGCTCAACGGTTCCTATGCAGGCAGTGCACCTAACTGCACTACCTCCACCGGGAATTTGTCCTTCGTCAACCGGCGTCTCCTTGTGTCGCATTGTCGGGGTTGTGACGAATTGCCACTGGACGAGTCATTTTCATTGAGATATTGATATTTCACCGGAGACTTTGATGTTGTTTCATGCCGGTTGATGCCCGTGATATATAGGCTCAACTGAGTGCGATCCCCATGACCATCCGGCTACTAAGAAGATACTTACCACCCTGAGGTTGGACTATCATGCACTGCCAAGTGGCTGCTCGGCCGAGAGTCAGAGGACTCCATGCCAGAGTTGTTATCTGACCATCATGCAAAGGATCCGGACGGCAACTTCACACCAACTGGCCATCTACTCCGGGGGGCTCTGGTGTGGGCCCCGCAGAATCCAGATGTGGGGAATAGCACGGTGCGCCGATTCGCTTGGCAGTGGGACCGTAGTCTCCACGCCCCGATCTGTGACAAGCCCGCGAATTTTCTCCCCAAGTTCACCCAAGTACCAGCTCCGAAGAATTATAGAAGTTCGTGCAAGCCTTGACAATCACTATCTAACCTCTTTTAGCACGCCACTAGTATCGTTTTCCAACCTCGGCGAGTTCGCTACTATAATTGCCTACTAGCAACTACAGAGATTATGTGGAGAATTGAGCTGCGGCATACCTCCTCTGGTTCAGCTTGGGGATCTAAAAACTATCGATTATCCTCGTGAAAATCCATTATCCCGCGCATTCTCAGCTACTGACAAGCCATCGAGCAGCAGATTACCACACTTCAAAGCTTCACCAACATACCTACTATCCCGGCGAATGGGTATACCCACTGCCCGTTGAACGACAGGCTCATCCGAGCCGCAGCCTCCGGAGATTCGTCGTTTTCCGAACTCTGGGACGCTATATGATCCCACCAACACCTTGCAACCGTCACCATGCAGAAAAAATCTGTTCCCCGCTGATGCGGCCATCTCGCCAACAATTTATGACATCACAATCGTTTCAGACATTATGATGTCAATTCTAAATGAATACAAACCTTGTCTCGAATGATAGTGTCACATGTACTACTATTTCTCTGCCAGTCCTTCAACAAACTCAAGCTCAAAGCGAAAACAAACAGTCGCGTGCCCCCAAGCACGATCACATCCTAGATAAGCCTACATAATATCCGACCGACAAAGCGGACAGCTCGACGAATGGCTCGATTTGAACCACTGTTCGCATTCGCAGGTAACTGTGAGAACCTTGGAGCAACATACGCAGCTCGAAAGAACTTGCCTTGTACAGACAACTAGCGTGGAATCGGTTCTTGCACGTCTTACATGGCTTCTGGGGCAAACTCGCGTCCATCATGCTAATAATGCTGTGAAAATATCAGCCACTGTGACGAGCTAAAGGGAGATAGAAACCCTTACGAGTAGCATATCGCACACTCCACTTGCCCAGAAAAGTGGAGAGTCACGTTCTTTGTGAAGAGCGTCAAGCCATCGACGATTCGGCCGTTCTGACCGGGGTGGGTCAAGCCAAGTTTTTCACTGCAGAGATCGAGCTCACCTGCTGCCATACGACTTGCTGCACGCCGAGCACCCAGGCTCGCCACTTATCCTCTGAGACACCCACCATCTTGGTGTCTCTCACTTCGAGCCTGTGCAACGGCCAATCACTCGGCATCCGAATCGAGAGCTCAAGAGGCTGCTCGTCGACCATGTACGACACCGTTACTTCGCCAGAGGCGGATAAAACTTTGATATTCAGGTTCTCTGTCGTCGAAAGCTCAGAAGATGCGTCTGGCTGTCGGACTTGCGCCAGTTCCGCCCTAATAATACCGGGTGAGAAGTACGATGACGTGTAGTCAGCAACGCGCGTCAGTAGTTGCTTGTCGGTACAGTCCGAGATCCATGAACGGATTAGAGCGGGGACAGTCAGAAGAGCCCTGTGGTAAAGGTGCGCAGCCAGTAGCTGCAAGCTCAGCGGACTCCCTGGTTCGAAAGCTGTCCAAACAGATGAACACCAGTTCGAAAAACGAAGAAATCCATCATACATACTCTCCAGATGAAATTCGTCCACGGCCCATACGTCCAACTTGAATAGCTGCTTTCCACCGCTAAACAAACCAAGTATGTCGAATATGTTTGGGATGAAATGTTGTGAAATAATGTCGAGGCTCCGCATATGATTGAAATAACCCGCACGGACTTTCATTGACTATGTTCCCGGTCAGCACTACAAATTTGGAGCATAAACAACAGCGAAAACGCACTGCATCGATGAACAAGTCGAATGTGATCATCCATGCAAGAAGGTATCCAGACACCTCCTTGTTGCGTGGAATTGATTGCTCCTCGAGCTCAAGCATCTCCCCAGAACCAAGGTTCTGTTGTAATATGGCAAGCAGCTCGTGAGGCAATTCTAGTTTCACCATATCCTCCGTATCAACGCCTGCTTCGATTACATAGTGCTCGGTTCGCTTCCGAGCGGCATTGTGGAGCAAATAATAGGCCATTCGCTGGACTTCCTGGGATTGTTCTCCAAGCAGGTGGCACATCTGAAATGTTTCTGTCAACGCAAAAGGCTGAATAAGAAGGCAAATATCCTTACATTTGGTAACGTCTTTTCGTTCATCATTGCAGATGGAAGATCGTGGACGACGGACAATGCTAGCTCTCGACATAATGTTCGAGGTTCAGAAGAGGGCATCGAGACTGTATTCCGTGAGCCCCTGAACTCAATTCTGCAGTGATATGAACCAATCACCCACCCATGTTAATAGCAACTACATCTCTGATAAGCCGCAGCACCGTTGCTCTTCTCTCGTCCCAGTTTGCACGGAGAGGCTTGTTCGTCGATGCTAGATCGTCAATGGCGATCACTAGTCTCAACGTCCTTCCAAGGGTCGTTAATGTTGCATCATCTTCCAGAGAGCAGTTCTACTCGGCGTCAATACCTACTGTCATCACCTGAATGAAACGTGACACACCTCCAAGTTATTCTCGATTACATCCCAGATGAAATCCCAGTGAGACCCAGGAACATTCTGTAAGATTGGGGCTAGATGGAAGAACACCAGTGTCATGGCGCTTTCAACGTCCTCGTCAACACCATCCTCATCATCTTCGTCAGCAGCGACCCACGCCTGACATGTCTTCATGACATTCACGGCGCGTTGTTGAGGAAGGAAGACGATATCAGATTCGGGATCTGGTGCCGTGGCGGCCAACAATCGAAGAGTGACGAGTCCCGCGGTGGATGCTGCTCCGGGACGAATACCGACGAGCGAAGCAGCCAACTCATTACGATACCTATCGAGTTTGGGTGGTTCCGGAGCAAATGCAGTAATGGATGCCAATATGGTGATGGTAGTCTGCGGAGCTGAAAAGTTGGAATATGTATCAGCGAATATTGAGGAGGAAACGAATACACGATCTGACCCGACTTCTCCAGCGTTCTCGCGAGAGTCAACCATAGATTGGCATCATCCCTCGTAGCGTCGGTGAACAAGTGCTGCAACACGATGCCGAGCACTGAAGTATCCCTCCCTCTGTCCTTTTCTTTGGCATGACGAACGAGTGCACCGACAAATGATGCGAGACTATCATCTTCGACGATGACCGCACCATCCTTACTCATAAGCCCATTCACAACTTTGGCGTGCATGCCATCTTCAACATGGCCCAGCAAATAAGTTGTTAGCGATTTGACCTTCTCCACAATATCCTCGAGATGCTCCCTGGCGATGCCAAACGCAGCGAGGCCACCATGTACGTCCTCTACTTGGAGGTATTTCTTCGCGTAGAAAGCAAGAACGAGAATGTGCCGAAGCGCCCAGAGGTTTGACCGTGCGACCGACCGTGAGCCAGAGAGGCAGGCAAGAAGGGCAGAAACGGCACGTGCATACTTTTTACACGTCGATTTGGAAGGTGTATGGGCTCTCGAAGTGGTTGGGAGTGTGGGATCGAGGAGCGCCAAGCTCGGAGAAGTGGAAAAAGAAGGAAGGGAAGTGGAATCCAGCATGGCGTCTAATTCTTCGCGTGACGGAAGAATGTCTGTCAATGGGTCGATATGAATACCCGGAGGCGAAGGAGCAATGCACCCGATGATGTATTCAGGCCTGGTAAATTGATGTCAACGAAGAACAGCACAACATATGAATGGTTCGCTGACCGCGTCTCCGCCTCTTCGTCAACAATGACGCCTCTCAATTTCCCTTTTACAAGGCCACCGACGACATTCTTCATGCCTTGTTGTCCATCACCATCTCCGGAAATCCAAGAGGCCCACAACGCCTTTGCATCTTCTACACATCTGTCGGTAGATGCCTCTCCCTGAAGTGGGATAATGTAACCGAGCAAGAATAACCCGGTGTAAAGCTCCGCTCCAGAATCCCCGGTGAATTCGTGACCTGAACCGGCCAAATTCCTCGCCAATCTGATGGCAGAGCTAACATCTGCTAGATCCGGAGCATCGTCGCGGTTATGTGAGGGAATACCAGCGAACATCACCCTTGCCTCCGCAAAAGCAGCGACGTTGTTTGAGAGAATGGACGCAATCCTCTCCAAATAGCTAGAAGAAATAAATGGCGCTGGAGATAATTTAGAAGCGAACCAAAACAGACGGAGCTGCCATACTTACCTGGAGCACTCAACATCCTTGCTACAGTTTCTTCTTCGCTTCCCCGGCCGCCAGCTGCTATTACATTGCTCACCAAACGTTCTACCAGTTCGTCCATACTCGCATTCAGTCCCTTTAAATGTGCTGGGAGAGAGGCGCCAGCCAACAAAGTCAACAGCGGAAAAGCGACCTTCGTTGGAGAAGATGCCAATGCCCCCAAAAGCTTTGTCCAAAAGGCCTGTGCCTGCAGCTGCCCCCCTGACCGATCAGAGGACACGGATCGGTGCCGAAGGTACATCGTCACTCCTTCAGTCGACACGTGCAAAAGTGTTACGGGATGGGCGATGAATATTGCGTCGGTGCGCGAAGCAAAGTACGCCTCCTCGAAAAGCGTAGTCCCGAATGTATGCACCAACTTCACGAGTGCTGCGAATGCATCCTTGATGGTGTTGGGGACCGATGTCTGGTCCGGAGAGCTCAGAGTATTTTCGAGAGCCTGCAAGACTCGTCGTTCATAAATCTCCATCGCACTGCGTGCCTTCTGTCCGGCCCGAGTGTCCGGCGCATATGTGGAAACGAAAACCTGGAAGAAAGCAGGTGCAACGTCAAGTGTGTTATGACAGGTGTAGAGAGAGTCAGATATGGTTGAACAGAACGCGTCAAAGGATGCGTCGAACAGATCTGTAATGCTAGTCAGGCGGTCCCGCGGGACACGAACCATGCCAAGTAGCACAATCTATACCAACGCACCATCCCCGATCTTCCCAACTCTTTCTGCAGTACGAGCGATGATCCCGGCAGCTTCATTCTCCTGGACCCGCAGCCGCTTCGTGGCCAGTTCAGTCCATAGTCGGGAAAACTGGGACGCAAGGAGAGTTTTCGCATCCTCATTCGCATTCATGGCGACATTCTCAGCGGACATCCCTCGTCGAATGATGAAAACTAAGCATTCACAGAGTGCCTTGAGCCATGACGAGGCTGCTCGTCTATCGAGGAGGCCTGCATCTAACGGAGACCAGAAGGAAACAAGCAGCTGCGGAATGGGGTGGACAGGTTGATCGTTCTCTTTATTAGCCACTGGCAAGGCGGGTGGGAGGGTGGGAGGGAGAATCTAAACGGACCCGCGTTCAGGCAGAGCTCGGGATGCGCAGAACAAACCATACCGATTTAGGCATCCCAGCCAACACGACCAATATCAATGGATAACCTTCCACAGGAGACCCAGAACATCCCAGCTCAAGGAATCGGAGGAATTCTACGTATGCCTCGGATACCAGCTTCCCACCAAGAGTTGATGCTTCAAGAACATTTTCGACGTCGTCATCACTCTCGCCAGTCCTTTTGGATTCGGAATCTGATTCAGATCCCGTGTCCGACTCAGAGTCGGAGTCGGCATCATTGCCCTCCGTTCTTTCAACATTAGCATCAAGGTCGTTGTAGTCCCTTGACGCACTAACAGCGTCAATTGACCATGCTTGACCATAGTCTGTTATGCAACGAATAGTACCGCGTAATTGCTTATCCACACAAAATGGGTCGTACCTCTGAGGAAAAGCAGCAAAGGACCCCCTAGCACTGCTCGCACGCCAATATTGGTTTCGACCCAGGCTGAACGTAAAACAGCCGTGCTTAAGATCCGAATCAGGGGTTCTGGTAATTTGCCTGATCAAGAAAACAAATGTAAGAAATATGCGTAAGGTGAGCGGGAAATGGCACATGTGTGTATTTCACGCTAAGAAGAGATGAAACCAGACCTTTAAACACTCGGATCAAAGACCCCACGAGCGCCCACGCAGATTGCCTGACTTGAGGCTGATCTTGACCGAATGAAGCCACAGAAAATGGACAATGTTGTTGGTTGGCCAAATCTGAGCGCGAAGCAATTGCAGGATGAAGAGTGGACCAAAAAGCGGGGGAGGATAGGAGGGTTGTTAGAATAGGGAGATCAACCGAAGAGGTGGCATGGATTGCGGGCCAGTTCTCTGAGAAACATTCGTCAACAACGTCTCACCGACTGAAATGTTCGACGTACCTAGGCACCATCTAACAGCACCCAGAGCGCCTGCCCTTATCCTTCCAGCTCTGTCCAAGTCATCCTCTTCCTCAACGTTATCATTGGCCACTCGACCAGACAGCGAGGATTCTGAGGAAGGCGGAACATATCGACCACCCTTCTTCGATTGTGATTGCGACGTTGCGTTCCCTTTCTTCCCTTGTGCACCACCTTTCCCTTGTGTTGTAGGTTTAGTCTGCGATACACCCTGGTGAACCACTGAGGTGGTTATAGGAGCCGGGTTCAAGGCCGTGTAAAGGCCTTGTGGGTCGAGGACGGTGCGCTGGGAAAAATTGAGAAGGGAAAAGAACAGTTGATTGGCGATTGGTGGGGGTCGTTGCGTCGTACGATGTTCATCTTGACTATCTGCAGCAGGGGATGTCGTAGAAATGAACTGTGTCCACGACCTCATGCCGAGAATGGCGACCCCACGATCGACGTCGTGCGCGAGCATTGCCCATGTCCCTAAGAGTGTATCCAGTTCACCTTGAGATGCGATCTCGTTGATCCATGCAAGGAGGGCTTCAAGTGCCGGAGTAAGCCGGAGAAGGGAGAGGTGGAGAGAAGCAGCGAGATGGCGGAGACGCCGCGTAGGATGAGTAAAGAGAACGGGGGCCCGATGGAGCTGGAGAGGGAATTAGCCCTTTCCAGGGCTACTAGTAGACGTGTGGAGACAGACCCAAACCGGCAACATCTTGACTACCATGTCTATCTTTCCACCCTCTTCCTCATCGTGGCGTGCTGCTTGTTCTTTGATCGCGTCCTCGGCCCACTTTGCGAGTTCCTCTATTGCTTTCCCTCGTGTGACGGCATCTTTCTTGCCCAGGGACCTGAGAACGACGACGAGCTCTGGCGGTAATAAGTGAGCGAGACCGGTAGTATCGAGTGGATCGAGGACTGGCGGGGCAGGTTTAGTTGGTGGGATGTAGACTTTCTTGCGCTGTTCCCTGGCCTCTCGCTTTGACAGCTTGGTATTCTTTTCTCCCTTCTGTTTAGGGACTGGTGAAGGAGGCGGTAATACAGACGACGAATCTTGCGCTGATTTGCGTGCGTTCTTCTTGCGCGTACCTGAAGTCGCGGAGGACTTCTGTCCTTTGGCCATGATGAAGTTGTCACTGATCGGATCGTCGAGCCCGATTTGCTGTACTACCTACTAAACTACTCACATCCCTTGATAATTACACGGATCACATCGTTTACCATCGCATTAATGGGGTAGTGGTAACCTGGGTCGTTGCCATCGACCCGCCGGGGGTTCGATTCCCTCTTAATGCACGTGTTTTTTTTTCGGTCCTTCTTTCATGATCCGACGCGTTGCGTGCAAGTTTCTCTACTCTTTTTTGCTAGTTCTCTGCTAATCTTATTACAGCTCGTTGCAGCGCTTTACCGCGACGACACCTCAGCGCTCTTGCGGGCGTGTTCACTGAAAATCACGACCTTTCTCTCAAAGGCCGAGTCAATGATGTTACGCTCAAGGTTCAACTTGAGACGATGACTTCAGTTCAGAAACGTCTCTTGCCCAACCTTGTTCGTCCCTGGGTCCCTGAAGGTGCTATCCCTCCAAACGTTCCACGGGAACCAAATGTCACCTGCGACATTTTCGTTCGAGCAAAAACCGGTACTGGAATTGCATACATCATCCCTGCGATCGAGTCCCGGCTCCATTACATTGAACACAATGCGAATCTAGCTGCCATCAAAACCGGGCTTGAAATTTCACCCCATATCGCAGAACGCGCCAGACTCGCATACCGACGCAATTCTGCAGGCCCGCTCATTCTGGCACCCACAAGGGAACTGGCCATACAGATTGCAAACAATGCGCAGAAGCTCACAACGCACCAGAGAGATTTCCAAGTCCAGTTGCTGGTTGGCGGCGCAGGGAAGGCCCAGCAGATGAAAGACTGGATGGAGTCATCACGAGACCTTGTGATCGCAACTCCTGGACGTCTGAGAGATCTCCTGACCAATGAACCCGAGTTCCGTCGAGGGTTCAGAAACTGTCCAGTGGTAAGGGCAAAGTATTTGACGATGCTTTCCTTCACTAACACGCAGCTAGTTGATTCTGGACGAGGCAGACACACTACTTTCCATGGGATTTCGCGATGACATCGACGCAATCGTTTCCTTCCTTCCCCAATCTCCCATTCGCCAGACATTCCTCTTCAGCGCGACCATGCCCCGCGCCGTCCAGCAACTTTCGTCATGGATTCTGTCCCCGAACCACGCATTCATTGATGCTACTTCCTCGGAAACACCACCTCAAGACGAGGAACATTTGCGTATGGCCCATGGCAAACCTTCACTGTTCCGTGACGACGAGCTTTCGACGCACCATCGCATCGAACAGTTCCACACCCTGTGCCCAACCGCCTCTGATCAACTACCTACTACCCTGAAACTTTTGACACTCGATCAACTCATACACGGTTCCAGTTCAAAGGTGATCGTGTTCTGTCCCACCACCCAGATGACAGAATTGTTCTCAATGATGTTGCGTTCGCTGGCGGAAGAAGTACTACCTGATAACACCACGGAGATTGTAACAATGGAGCAGTCGGACAGAGTTCGGACCCGGGCTTCGTTTCGCAAGACTGGAATAACCCAAGACGCGAAACCGACCGTGCTGGTCAGCTCAGACATGAGCGCAAGAGGGGTGGACTATTCTGGAGTAACGAGATTGATTCAAGTTGGCATCCCCAGCAAGGAGGCCTTGTATATCCATCGGATAGGGAGAATGGCTCGAGGCATCGATTCCTTCGTATCTGAAAAATGCAAAAAAGACAAGAGATCAGCCGTCCGCGCAGACTTGTTGTTGTTGCCTTGGGAAGCGGGATACATGAACTGGAAGTTGACTAGTCTCCCCATAAAACCCTCTCCAATCTCCATTCTTGATAGCCAACTGGCTTCCTTTTCATCGCACTCGTCCACCTTGACCCCCGAGTGCTTGAAATCTGCTTCCGCAGAGATACAGCGCCATGTCGACCCTGCCGACGTTCGGAGAACGGCCGCGTCTCTGCTTGGATATTATCTTCCCCTCACGCCCTCGTTGCGATTGCAACCGAATGCCATCCTAGCGGGCGTGTCTACATGGGCTTCAGAGTGTTTTAATGTCCCATTACCAACTCTCACAAGGCTTCCGAGGAAGTTTGTCGAGGCATACGAGCAGAGCACCCAATTGAGGAAGACGAAAGGCCTCTTCGTCGACCGTTTAAAGATTGCTAGCCCTTCTTCACTCGGAAAGGCAAAGTCCAAGAATCGTTCGGTTTGGGAAGGAGTGGATAAGCGTAAGAAAAAGCCAAAGCGGTGGTATTAAGAAGTGCAAGACTTGTCAGTTTGTGTCTGACATGATGGTACGCCGCCCATTAGTATACCCTTCACACCACCACTCAGATGAAGTTCTTTCATCAGTCTGCGGACGCCGCTTGCTCGCTGAAACCCCTGATTCTTCCGCGGATATGCAACAACATTCGTAATTTGTCCACGAGTGTCAAGACCTTATTGGTCGGCTCGTATAGTACAAGCGCAAATGTCTAGGTCACGATACCAGTGCTAGCATCTCCAAGTTCAAGTTTGCGTAACCGCAGTTGCGTAAAAAAAATTCTCACCGTCGATATCATATCCTTGGTGATTGTCATATACTCTCCGCCAGTACTGGACGACTTCGATGGGGAAGTAGCCTGGGGCACCTGCACGGGGTCGAGCATTGCTGGGAAGGGAAACACTGTTTCTTGTGTAGTGTAGTGGCTGCTGGAATGGTAAGAAAAAAAAACGGTCGACGACCTGTCTGCGGGAGGCCACGCACTACGGCCAGGCATGGTTATTGAGGATGCGTCACCGTTGGAACAGAATGGAATCCCTACATGGAGGAGTGTGCTATGCATGTCTCTCTTGTTATACCAATGGGGTCGTCGTCGTACTTCACATAATACTTTCCACGTCATGCAAAGAATGGGTACGGCTGATACGCTTGATAGTACCTTCGGTCGCTTTTGGGCAGACTGACGTGGTCGTTCAACTACTAGTGTTGCCATTAATAGATATGAAAGAAATGAGTACTCTCAAATCGACGACGACGTCCCCAGTCATGGCAAATATCTTGCTTCGATTCAACAGTCCCAGACATAGTAGGACTCTTGTTCCTATGTTAAATTTAAATGAGTAAACTGCCCTTCCTTGGCGTGCATCTTCATGATTCTCGCCCTCTTGACTACTAATCCGATCCATGCAAAGTCTTGGGCGTGCCTCCGTTGCTCACGGGACGCTCCCTCATGCTCGCCCTCAATGCCTCCTCGCTGATCATGACGTCTTCTGGATGCGGCGGCTTAAAGGACTTGACCTGTTCTTCCAGCTGTTCATCAAGCACGGAATCGCCACACGAAGCCGCAATGAAGCCAAGGAAAGGGGGAGAAGGGTTCAAAGGACGCGAACAGAATTCAGGATGGGGCTGAAGCCCCACGAAGAATGGGTGGTCCTTGAGTTCAAGAATCTGCATTCGCTCGCCGCGCTCGTCTTTTCCAACAAAGGTGAGTCCCGATGCCTCGAGTCGGGCGACTTCTGCTGGGTTCACTTCGTAACGATGACGGTGTCGTTCCCACGCTCTGTCTGCGTTTCCATAGAGTTTGCGTGCTTTGGACCATGTCGACGTCGAATGATGGATACCGTCGCCGTTGGTACCATTTTTTTCCATAGGGGGAGACGCCTCCGGGTCGGTGATGTTAGTACAAGGCTGAAAAACCGTCGGGCGTAGACCAAGACGCATCGTTCCTCCCATATGCGTACGCGATATCTCAGGCATGAAGACGATGAAAGGATTAGCAGAATCAGGATGAAATTCGGTCGATGTCGCATCTGTGTTATCGAGTCAATCGAAGCCACGAAAGCCAGGATATTCAAGTAGGTCGCGGCTCACCCTGCACGCCAACCACGTTTCTCGCCCACTCCAATACAGCCATCTGGAACCCAAGACAGATTCCCAAGAATGGTACTTTCTGTTCGCGTGCCCATTTGATGGCGAGGATCATGCCCTCTGTTCCTCGTTTCCCAAATCCACCCGGGACGAGGATACCCCTTGGCCAACAACCTCAGCAGAACCCCGACGAAAAGTAAAGGCACATACCCGGCACCCACAATACTACGCCACGCATCGTGGTATTTAGCAGGATCTGAGACTTGAGTGGGGGGTTCGAGGTCCGAAGATTCTACCCACTATTCTTTCCTCGGTTAGCGCATAGTACTGCAAAATTGTGAATGTAAACGAGCCTGAATGGTGAGTTCCCGCTTGACGCGGAATGCAGAGTGCTCAAGAGCTTTTACGACAGACATATACGAGTCCTTGAGGTCAGTATATTTCCCAACCAGGACGATTTTAACTTGATCGAAGAGCCGTTCTTGGCTAGTAGAGCGACGGGTTGAGAGGACGATGTCCGATATATCGGTGATGCCAAGACGTACCTTTTTATCATATTTTTCCATCTGAGACCAAGAGATGATCCTTTAGATATCATTTCCTCAGAAATACTGGAAGCTGGAAGGTTTAACCGTTTGCGAAGATACTCGATGATTCCTTGGGACTGAAGCAAGAGAGGGACATGATACACGGAGCTCACGTCATGAACTCCGACCACTTGCTCGGTCGCGACATGACAAAACATGGAAATTTTCTCCTTGGTCGCTTTTTCTACTTGCTTGGGTCCCAGTAATCGACAGGCAATCTGTGAAGTGCGAATTCGTTTGATTGAGATAGAACCTCCACAGAAGTAGCGACGCACTAGATCCGGGAGTAATCCCAGCCCTCGCAGAGCATGGACGGTCGTCTGCGTAGGCTTAGTTTTCTGCTCGCCATGCATATCTGGTACAAGCGAGACGTGTATGAGGGCAAAGTTTTCGTGCCCTACTCTGAACTGGAACTGCCGCATGGCTTCGATAAAGGGGGCGGATTCTATGTCTCCCACAGTTCCTCCCAGCTGAAGGCAAGATGCTTTGAGGCGTTTTCAATCAGAAGAAGCAACCACGTGTACCTCTATGATGCAAAGGTCTGGTTCTTCTCCAGAATGGTCGACTGGGATTTTCGAGACACGACTTATCCAGTCTTGAATAGCATTCGTGACATGAGGGACGATCTGCCAAGCGGCCGGTCAGGCTCTCATGCGTGCCGATTGTGATCACAATCCCACCTGAACCGTTTTACCAAGATATTCGCCTCTTCGCTGTGCAAAAGGTCAACGAGGCAAAGCGAGCTACTTGGGCACAACAGACCTCCTTCTCGATCACTTCCTGATAGATCTTACCCGTAGTTATATTGTTATCTCTCGATAGCGTGATGTCCAGATAGCGTTCGTAGTTTCCCAGATCCAAGTCTACCTCCCCACCGTCGTTCAAAACGTATACCTCACCTGATGAGATACTCAGAGACCGGACCAAGATATCATTCGCTGCGATCTCACCATGCTCGGTGGGTCGCATAGTGCCAGCATCTATGTTCATATAAGGATCTATCTTGATTGCTGTGACTCTAAGGCCAGCCGTTTTCAAGAGGAGGCCGGTCGAAGAGGCTGCATGTCCGCGACACGGTGAACAGGGATCTACGAACACGAGAGACGTGGCATCGCACCGATGATGCCCTTGCCGATTCCACTGACCACACCTCCAGAAATGAGAATGAACTTTGTCATTGTCGCAGGAGGAAAGAACGTGTGTCCAAGTTCATTTTATTTTTTTAGGCAAAACTTAAGAGGTGGGATCTCAGTCAACAAAATGCTTAGTCAGCGCCACGCTAGGCTTTCCCGAAGCGGGACACACCGTTTGCTTATTAAGTACTACTACTACACAATCGTAGCGGCGCGCATGCGCCAAGTCCCCGACTCCACCTATCTTTTGCAGTGATCCTCCACGGCTCGCAGTGGTTTCGATTTTTGATCTGTCCAGTCGATATGCTACTCCGGCGAGCTACTTATAAACGGCATGTATTCGAACGTGATGTGGAAAGATAAATTCAAACAACAGCATTATCCTGCTCGGTAGCCAATTATGTACTCCGTTCTCACCGACATAAAATGCATCTAAATCACTTGAGAAGATCAAAGTCGCCTCAGTCGTACTTTGTTTGCTATAACGCGAGTGGGCTGCATGGGCGTCAAATGGACGACATCGACAGGAAGAGGAATGTATCGGAGGCTGCCATTGGGCTAACCCGGCTAAGGCCCGAATAAACGTCGAATACACACACGAATCTGTGCTCATCATAGCCTGACGCTGATTCGTGACGCTCATCTTGAGTGTCCTGTAATTGAGACATCACAGTGATGCTTGTGATCTGCCGATGGAAAATGATTTCGGAAGCATGAAAATTTGTTGAAGTCTTTTCAGAGCTATTCATATTTGATCCTTGAACAAGGATTGTATCGGACATGTAGTCTACTGGTAAAGACGCGGACACGGACTCAGGCTCGGACTCGGACTTGGACGCGTTACTATACTCTGTATATACTCCAGCTTAGATGTGCTCGAGTTCAATGTTCAATCCCGGCGGTGGGTTAGTAGTTTGTATTTTATTTTTCAATCCGAATCTACAAATTGTGCAACCGCACACCAGCTCCAATAGAAGATAGCCTGATTTTTTGGGACCACAAAGGGACAAGAAGTGATCTGCCGATGGAAAATGATTTCGGAAGCATGAAAATTTGTTGAAGTCTTTTCAGAGCTGTTCATATTTGATCATTGAATAAGGATTGTATCGGACATGTAGTCTACTAGTAAAGACACGGACACGGACATGGACATGGACACGGACACGGACTCGGACACATTACTAGTACTCTGTATATACTCCAGCTTAGATGTGAGTTCAATCCCGGCGGCTGTGGGAAGTTAGTAGTTTGTATTTTGTTTTTCAATCCGAGTCTACAAATTGTGCAACCGCACACCAGCTTCAATATAGAAGATAGCCTGATTTTTTGGGACAACAAAGGGACAAGAATTTATACTAGTAATATTTCAAACGTTACAACTGAGCTGCGGAGACACTACGAATGACTCGGAACTGTGGGACGCTACGAATGAGCCGTGGGGACCGAACGTATGGCGGAAGATCTGCACAATAAACCAGCGCTATTTGTAATGTTTGAAATATTACTAGTATAAATTCTTGTCCCTTTGTGGTCCCCAAAAAATCAGGCTATCTTCTATTGAAGCTGGTGTGATGCGGTTGCACAATTTGTAGACTCGGATTGAAAAATAAAATACAAAC
>JBBPOK010000092.1:0-76351 GCA_038091415.1 Leccinum variicolor | reverse complement strand
CGACACTGATCAGTGTTCGTCGTGTGTAGTAACCTTCTGTTTATAGGTGGGATTATGTAACCAAGCATGGCGTCCAGCTACCCGACGAGTATGACGAGATATTCGAGGACATTGAACCCTTTTGGGGAATCGACCCGACTGAACTGGCCCGTGCCCAGGAGGAGCTTGAGACGCACGACGGCATCATCACCCTCCAAAAAACAAAGGGGCATTCTGGATTTGAGGTCGTTCACTCGAGTCTCTCGAAAGAAAGACAACACTTGATGCGGCAGATCAACAACATCTTCGCCCTCGTGCGCGAGGTAGAACATGACTTACCCCCATTACGCCTCACCATTTCTCCATTCGATAATCCGGGTATGCTTTCGGACTGGCAGATCTTGAACATGGCGCGTGAGGCTGCTGCCAACAAGACAAGTGGGTCCACCTACGTTGTGCAACTTCTTTTCTGACGCGCAATGGTTTGTCTTGCAGCACTGACGCGCGCCGACCTGCCTGCAGTCACACAAGGAGGCTGGATCTATGCTTGTCCCCCCGACTCGCCCGCGCGCCTTCATCCGCCCACCATCTCACCTATGCCTAGTCCACCCTTACCACCTCCGTCGCCCAAATCTTTTATTGCCTCCCATCGAGACGCTATGAACCCTTGCGAACATCCCTGGTTGATAAATTCACATGGTCAATTCCTATCACATAAGATGGGGCCCAATCCTGAATCTACACTGGTACCACGGTTTTCGCTCTGTTCGACCTTGCTCCACCATGATATTCGTCCACCTTCTCCTTATGGATGGGACTTTGAGTCCGATTCGGACCCGAGCGAGGAACCGTACGAGGCATTCGAAGGGGACCTCCAGTGGGAACACAAGATAGACGAGAGACTTGGCTGGAGAGGACGTACGACGGGAATGTGGGCGTCCACGAATACGATGTGGAAAAACAATCACCGAGCACGCCTTGTCACGCTTGTGAACGCGCTCGAGGGGAACGTCAGCGTGCTGCGCGTACATAATGACGCGGATAACAGCGAGGAAGAGGCAATTCCAGTGGGGGATTCAGAGATTGTGCGCCTCGCGCGTGTCAACCCTGCGTGGATGGACATTGCATTCACGGAGGAACCTATCGGGTGCAATCAGAATGCAGGGACGTGTGATGAGATGAAGAAGTTGTGGGAGTTCCGCAGGACGCAGGAAAGGCACGAGGAAGGGCGGTACAAGTTTATATTGGATGTGAGTGTGAAGTGCCCCGTGCAAAGTGTGGGTTTGACCTGCAGCTCTAGGTTGACGGAAATGGGTGGTCGGGTCGGTTCAAACGTCTCATCACGAGCAACGCGCTCATTTTCAAGGCAACGATCTACCCAGAATGGTGAGCATACGAGCACACATAAGTCTGAATGTAGCCGTTGTCTGACCTTCTGTCAGGTACACCTCACGCATCGCGCCGTGGGTGCACTACGTCCCGATCAAAGTGTCCTATGCAGACCTGTACGACACGGTCGCGTTTTTCCGCGTTCATGATGAACTAGCGAAGCGGATCGCCAAGGCAGGACAGGATTGGAGCCGACAATTCTGGAGGCGGGAAGACATGACGGCCTACCTATACCGGTATGTGATATGTTCTTTGAACGGGTAGAGTGGGACTGACTAGGTCGTGAATGTTAGCTTATTGTTAGAGTATGCGCGCGTGATGAGTTTTGATCGGGAATTGATGGATTATGTAGGTTAGTTCTTGCCAATGGTGCTTGGAGTAGAAAATTCCTTTAGACCAAATTTGCGGTATTCCTGAGAGCACTAAGGCGTGGTGGGAACAACGTGGGAATGACATTCAACTCGAACGAGGTGTAGTGCAGTTGTGGGATTCTTCGCGTAACGAGATCTCGCGGGATCTTCGACGTTGTCTTCACCTTCACTATCGCAGCCGGTATACGATTCTGTTCGTGTTTTGGTCGTGGAGGGCGTGTCCGTTCGTGAAACCGATATTTTTCTTTCTTTCATCTTTTACTGCGACAACGACATCGTCTGCCTCCGCTGCCTCATCCACACGCGACAAGTCTAAAAACGTCGTCACCACACTCCTCTTTTATTCCATCAACACCGCCCGCACGTCTTATGTCAGTACATTCGTCTCCTTGCACAACCAGCAGTACTATACTGCAACCTCTTTATGAACCACCTCCCCTTCCTATCCAACTTCCTTGTCGAGTATGGTGAGCACCACTATGATGACTCAAGCCCGCCACGGAGCGTGAGTGTAAAAAGCTAATAGACGAGACTGGGGCCCGGGTCAAGGTGACCGCTGTAGAGCTGAAGACCACGTAGACGAAGCTCTCGCCTGGGGCGACCGCGAAAGCGATGGCTTGAGCAAAGTACAAAGCCGTGCAGCTCGCAGATAAGTGGACGATCTCATCCGCAAGTGGCCAAGCCGATAGAGACCACAATGGACGCGACGATGCCTATACCAGAGTGGGTGCCCGTATCAGCCGCAAATTTCGTACATGTCTTGTTGGAGAAGAAAACTGACGGAAACGGGTATGAAACTCGTCTGCTGATCGGTTTCGAACCCCCGCCTGGGCATTCCAAACCCGAGCCTGCTCCCAAGCCTAAACCTGAATTGCTTCCCTTGGTTGCCCTCAAGGTGCCGTCTGGGACATTGTCATCTCGCAACCCGTCAATTCACATCTCGTAAAACCATAGATGACCTCGCAGGATATCTTGCCCGTCTGGACGAACTCGCAACGGGACTCAAACGCCTCGAACGACTCACACTCGCCTACTTCGTTTGCGTTGTTTTCGCTGTATGCTCTTTCCTGTTCAACAACAGTAAGCAGCTCGCTCGACGGACTCACGGACTGGAAAGCCCTCCGGGCCTTTGCCCACTCTTACATGCGCTCACTACACGCTACACCTTGATTACGCATTACTCTAGGGATCGAATTTTGAATTCACAGATATCATTTTACTAATCGGTGTTGACTTTTCTGATCAACTTGCCTACCATTCTTCGCAATGCGACGGATCTTCTTTGGCAGTTTAGAGTAATTGAGCAGCCCAATTTAATCGACTGGGCGGTAGCGGTGTGCCAAGAACATGTAAATTTTGAGTTTCTGTGGATTGAGTGTAGCTTCAAGTGAGCTGATCACAACACGCGTGTTCTTTTTGGTCTTTCGTCGTCCGAATCATGCCCAGGCTGCGTGTGCTGTGTCGACTTTTCGGGGATCCAGGGCTGCCCGGAGGGCAATTAGTAATGGACGATTAATGTTACGGGGAAAATAGGAATGGTGTTACGTAATCATTCCCAAACGCAGGAAACCCCTGACTTTTCGTACGTGCCAAGGTCCGTTTTGAGCACACTGCCGTGCGCCGGCAGCGAAGTTCAAGTTCTACATACGGCAAACATGGTGTAAAGTGTGTTGTAAAGTGGGCGATTAGTATCAGTAAATCGCGGTGGCAACTGCTAGATTCGATCCTGGAACGAAGCCTTGAAACATCATTCCTGAAAACCGGTACAATTACTTATATGTATCACTGGTAATTATATGAAGCATTGGGTCGGGTCCGCCAGGCGGCGCTCATCACCACGACAGCTCCCACAACACTCCTCCTCCATCCTCCTTTCTCTCTGCACTTTCTTTACCTTCTCCTAATTTTAGTTCCAATCCTAGTCCAGTCTCAGTCCCAGTGTCCCAGTGCCCTATTACACCATTCGGTCCATGGTGCTCGGTTGGATCGGCATGAGGTGGATGCCTTCGAACAGATCGCTCGTCGCAGTTCTGCTTGTCTTTGCTCTTGCTATCCCCTTCACCTACTTCCATCGGTACGGTTTCCGCCTTCCGCCCTCGCGCATCCTACTCGTGCCAGACCCAATATTTGACGTCGATTTCGATTTAACGTCGACGTCCGAATTAGGACATGGGCATGTACCACAGCGCATAGAATTCCCGCATCGACCACTTGGAGAACACGAGCTCACCGCCGACGGGCTCCTCATCGTCAATCCAGACGGCGCCCACCCCATATTCCAGCTCATTCGCGATGCCGAGGCCGCATGGAAAGCAAAACTTGCACGGGCGAGCGAGACACTCGATGACGCCGTCGCTGAGTACAAACGACGGTACCATCGGGCACCGCCGCTCGGCTTCGATAAATGGTATGTCGACACTGATCAGTGTTCGTCGTGTGTAGTAACCTTCTGTTTATAGGTGGGATTATGTAACCAAGCATGGCGTCCAGCTACCCGACGAGTATGACGAGATATTCGAGGACATTGAACCCTTTTGGGGGATCGACCCGACCGAACTGGCCCGTACCCAGGAAGAGCTTGAGACGTACACCGACATCGTCACCCTCCAAAAAACAGAGGGACCTTCTGGATTTGAGGTCGTTAGCTCGAGTCTCCCGAAAGAAAGACAGTACTTGATGCTGGAAATCAACAACATCTTCGCCCTCGTGCGCGAGGTAGAACATGACTTACCCTCATTACGCCTCACCATTTCTCCATTCGATAATCCGGGTATGCTTTCGGACTGGCAGATCTTGAACATGGCGCGTGAGGCTGCTGCCAACAAGACAAGTGGGTCCACCTACGTTGTGCAACTTCTTTTCTGACGCGCAATGGTTTGTCTTGCAGCGCTGACGAGCGCCGACCTGCCTGCAGTCACACAAGGAGGCTGGATCCATGCTTGTCCCCCCGACTCGCCCGCGCGCCTTCATCCGCCCACCATCTCGCCTATGCCTACTCCACCCGTACCACCTCCGTCGCCCAAGTCTTTTATTGCCTCCCATCGGGACGCGATGAACCCTTGCGGACATCCCTGGTTGATGAATTCACATGGTCAATTCCTCGCACATAAGAAGGGGCCCAACCCTGAACCCACACTGGTGCCACGGTTTTCGCTCTGTTCAACCTTGCTCCACCATGATATTCGTCTATCTTCTCCATATGGATGGGACTTTGAATCCGATCACCTGAATGAGGAACCTCATATGTACGAGGCATTCGAAGGGGACCTCCAGTGGGAACACAAGATGGACGAGAGACTTGGCTGGAGAGGACGTACGACGGGAATGTGGGCGTCCACGAATACGACGTGGAAAAATGGTCACCGAGCACGCCTCGTCACGCTTGTGAACGCGCTCGAGGGGAACGTCAGCGTGCTGCGCGTACACAGTAACGCGGATAACGGCGAGGAAGAGGCAATTCCAGTGGGAGAGCCAGAGATTGTGCGCCTCGCGCGTGTCAACCCTGCGTGGATGGACATTGCATTCACGGAGGAACCTATCGGGTGCGATCAGAATGCAGGGACGTGTGATGAGATGAAGAAGTTGTGGGAGTTCCGCAGGGTGCAGAAAGGGCGCGAGGAAGGGCGGTACAAGTTTATATTGGATGTGAGTGTGAGGTGCCCCGTGCAAAGTGTTGGTTTGACTCGCGGCTCTAGGTTGACGGAAACGGGTGGTCGGGTCGGTTCAAACGTCTCATCACGAGCAACGCGCTCATTTTCAAGGCAACAATCTACCCAGAATGGTGAGCATACGAGCACACGTAAGTCTGAATGTAGCCGTTGTCTGACCTTCTGTTAGGTACACCTCACGCATCGCGCCGTGGGTGCACTATGTCCCAATCAAAGTGTCCTATGCAGACCTGTATGATACGGTCGCGTTTTTCCGCGTTCATGATGAACTAGCGAAGCGGATCGCCAAGGCAGGACAGGATTGGAGCCGACAGTTCTGGAGGCGGGAAGACATGACGGCCTACCTATACCGGTATGTGATATGTTCTTTGAACGGGTAACAGAGTGGGACTGACTAGGTCGTGAATGTTAGCTTATTGTTAGAGTATGCGCGCGTGATGAGTTTTGATCGGGAATTGATGGATTATGTAGGTTAGTTCTTGCCAATAGTGCTTGCTCGATGTCGAGTAGAAAATTCCTTTAGACCAAATTTGCCCTATTGTAACGGACGATTATGTAATCGTTAGGGCCTGGCAGCATCCCAGTGGGTAGAAATAAGTAAAAGCGAGGATGGGAATGACTAAGTCCATACTTAGAAGTTCGGAAGATTCGTTCAGACGGCGGCGGGAAGTGAGATTGGGTTATTATGTATTTAAAGACTGATCGATATCGAGCAGGTCTGCGCACTTGAGCGGGAACATAGTATGTAAAACTCAAGCTGTACTTTGGATCATCGAATCGTGCCATGAACGGACTAATCTGCGCTTTGTGTGTTCCACCGAGTTCTGGGTCGACCTGATCTAACTTATCACAACGCAAAACGTTTCTGCGACATCATGTCAGTCCATCGAACTCAAGCCAAAACGACCTAGACATACTCGGAAGTAGGGTCCCTTTATCTGCACCAAAGGTACCGCGATCAAAAACAGGCCGACCGTGATCCTGTATCACGCATGTCAGCGCAAGCACAGTAGACCAAAAATGCAAGCGAACGCACGCTGCCTCGACGCCCATGACCGTCAATGCGCCCGACTTGGTCGCCCATGGGACTTGAAAGTATGCCACGCTAAATCCTGCGCGCTTGCGCTCGAAGATGACTCAGATACCTAATACACTGAGGTGCTCACCACCAAGTGTGCGTGCGAGATTTATCAACGCGCTAATTTCTCCCTAAGCGACCCGTGTCAGCGACCGACTCGGTGTTAGAGTCGTGGACAGAGATGACCCACCTGATGTTTTGGGAAACAATCGCTGCAATACGCGTCTTCCAACATGTTCAATAGCCCATCCAGCCAACCAGCGATGGAACACTTACAGATCACGACGGTAATGATCATTATCGACACCTGCGCAATGCCCCATCCCATTATCACGGCGCCGATCTTCAATTGTTGAATTCCCGCTCCGAGAACCAAAAAACCGCACAGGAACAGCGGCATCCCGACGTAACATATCCTAGCGTCCGATCGTGAATTATAGCCATGCTTCGGTGCGCATCATTCATGTACACCTACCATAATCGGCTCTCGGCCTCGAAGACGCCTTGGTTCCTCCGAATGCTGAATTTCATGATCCAGTCATTTGCGAACCGACCAATCAATTCACCAATCACAACTGCAATCTGCCAAAAGCGTTAACTGGATAATCTATGACGATGCACATCGAGCACCGACCATCGGAGTGGCATAGGACCCGGAGGTAATATACGGATTGTACCCAAATCCAACTGGTGCTGGCGTGCTAAGGAACACGATGTTGGTCACCTGCTGGACGTTAAAATCTGGACAGCGGGTTACAGACGCCCAACTACTCACGTTCAATCCGATGCCGAATCCAAATACGGCCAACTAGGCATGAAAACGCGTTGAGTACACGGAACAACTTATCTATACATGACCTACCTCGAACATGACCACAAAGAAAAACTGCGGTCGCCAAACTACACACAAGCCGGCCGTGCAGACCTCCCACCACGAATCCCTGTATTTTGCAAGCCGGCTACCAGTCACGCCGACCAGCGTCTCGAGGCGAGAGCGCCAGCCCGACGATGTACGAACTGGAGGTCGGTTTTTCCCTCTATCGTACATCCTGTTGCCTAGTCAGTATCCCATGAAACCGAATCGATGACATCGCCCTTACGTCTCATCCATGAAGAAAACAATGAGCGCGAGGACGATAAGGCTGTATATGCAGCCTATGCCATAACTCCATCTCCAACTACGTAATGATTAGCGCCCGCACCCTTCAGACACCATCAAAGAACTCACTTTGTTTTTGCAACGAGAAACCCGAATAGGAATGGCGAAATGAATGGTGAACTATCATGCGCCTAAGATGTCCTGTAATCATAAAGAGGAAGAGTAAGAAACGTACACGATATATCCCGACGTCCACACATTGAGCTTCCGTGCATGAAGGTGAAACGGATACATGTCGGTGACCACCAACAGACCCTGTTCAAATCAGCGTCGCTCCGTCATACGCAAATTCGAACGCGGGATCAAACG
Source organism: Leccinum variicolor (assembly GCA_038091415.1). NCBI lineage: Eukaryota > Fungi > Basidiomycota > Agaricomycetes > Boletales > Boletaceae > Leccinum > Leccinum variicolor. The sequence continues at coordinate 68,398 of JBBPOK010000092.1, read as the reverse complement.
TACAGTGACCTGGGGACACGTCCTTGAAACAGCCTCAGTATATCATTCGGCCAACGAGGATAAACAGCATACCCAAAAAATCCAGTGAGACAACGCATCGCTGGATCGTGCATTCCTCAGCCACCATGTCACCCAGAATAGGACGAGAGGGTGCGTACCTGCAAACGTCGCCAAATTTGGAGCCAACGTTGCTCCGATCAGAAACCCAAGGGCCAGCAGCTGGGTCCAGAATAATACTGGCAACCGTCCGAAGCGTCGCATTAACATTACCCAGAAAATACCTCCCCAGCCTTGGAACCCGAATGTGTGTTAGAATTTGTCATGCATGCATTATGTAGGGGGAATTACCAATGAGGAAAATGCTCCAACTGTGTGCCCCCGTCAATTCGCATTCGACATGAACGAAACGGTACTGCAACTCACTTGGACGTCAAGTCGTTGATAACTCCCGTCGTCGTATCATATTGTTGCGCCAATCCAAAGAGCGCAGCAATACCTATTCCACACGCTAGCAGGTCAACACGAACACATCATATAAACAGGCAAACGGAAACGAGCACCCACCAATGGCAGAGTCGAAGTCGGGAACGAAAGCAGCCATTGTAATGATGATGAGATGCAAGGTCTTACGCCGATTGCTCCACTAACACGCCACGATAGCAATCGTAAGCGTCTCTCGTCAATCTACCAGAAACGCCGACACATACGCACATTCTGTGAGTCATTTGGATCATCGCTCGGCTGTGGCCAAAGCACCATCGAACCGTCTTCGGTGAGCTTAAGCTTTGCTGCTACCGCTTCTCCAAACTCGATCTTGGCCAGTCTAAATTACCAGGCGAGCATTCGCATTCACATGGATGCGCCTCGGTGGGGAGACACAAGGGAACACTCACTGTGGATCGACGACGAGCCGTCCTGCAGACTCCTGATAGTACGTCACCGCATCGAAGACCTCTTCGAGATCGGACGAGCACTTTTCCTTCTTCAGCGAATCTTCCTCCGTCTTGTTGGACGGCAAAGTGTCGCGACCATCGCCCAGTTGCAAGTTCTGCATCCCCGTCATGATGATCGATTGACTGTGCCAAGGCCAAGTAGCGACAGCAGTGAAGAAGGGGGAGGGGTGTGGGCAATTGGTTATGAAGCGTATGAGCTCGTTACTTGACACGAGGAAAAGAAAAGTACTATGCTTCGCGCTCCGTAGTGCTTATGTATGAGTACGGCGGCTGTGGACGGCCTCTTTAGAACCGCGGATGTGAGAACGAGGTCCCAATCATGCCTCCGGATGCGGCCATAGCCTAACTTCGATAGGCTAGTCCGCGATGCCTGTAGTACCGTTGCCTGCGGACGGAATCCCTCCGCTATGAATTTCACATAAAAAAGCGCATGATGTTGTTTGGCAAGATTCCTGTGCAAAATGGGTTCGTTGGTAATCCGGCGATCAATTTCTGTAGCCTGCCAGCCTGCCAGCCCTGGGCGTTGTTTGCTCGAATCCAGTACAACAGGCGACATCACCCTGAAACGCGACGTGAAGCGCCGACCAGAGTCGTTCTTGTTTCATCCTGATCTGAGTTCATAATGGTATCGTCAGGTACTTACTTCCATAATTCTAGTGGAAAAAAAAGGTGTGGCACACATGATATGGGCATCCGTCGACAGTGGCGAAAACGTCGACGTCAACCCGGAGACTGAGAGAGCGCTCACACCGTCTCTGCAGGCGTGTTGGAAATGCAGGGGATCGCGATTCGTCAGTGCCGCCGTCCCCAATTTGTTTTGTTGCCAGTGAGACAGGAAGTTATGTCAAGAATGGGTCTTGATGATATTCCCACAAGACACGCCCGGGGGTCACAGTCATGAACTTCGAAGGCCATAGTCCTTTGTTTATGTGCGAAGAGGGATGCTCGGGCTGCCCTCTCCGAGGATTGGGGTCGGACTACACGCTCGGGTGACGGTGTACAGTACGACGTAGGGAGCAGATAAGGAAGCGATATAGGTAGCGGTTTCGAGCCTGCGAAAGCTCTCGTCAGGAGACTACCGCTACCCCGACCGCTGCCACGGCGTCTGAGGCACACTGGTGTAGGGTACCAGCTGATCTCATGTCCTACTATCCTACTATGCGAGGAGTTGGCCAGCTTGCAGAGGCAGCAGAAGCATGCAAGGGACGCGACCCCGGATAGATCGGTTGCAATCCGGGATGCACGAGTGGGAGGAAGGAGACTCCTGCTCGAGGAAGGGAGATGGAGGAAAGGGCAGGTCACGGCGGTGGTGCTGGCAGGCGAGGCCCTATCATCGGGCTCCCGTCAGCACTTTGGCGCTGCCATGCGGTTGCGGGGTTCGCTCTCCGCCATCCGAGAAGGATTCGAGTGACATAGAACTTGAATCATCGTCTTCAAGTTCATCGCAGCTTTGGTCAGCAGAGGCTAGACGGACGTATCCCTTGTCTGAATCCATCAAGCTGGAAACGACACAACGCAGAACCCTGCCCGAATCATCCAAACACCGCTCAGCTTCAAGATGCGTGCGGACAGCGACAATGAAGTTGCGACTCTATCGTAGTTGCCATTTATCAGCTGCAGAGTGGATTGTGACTAACGAATGCGAAGGAAGCCGGGAGAAATGTCGAAAGCCGGCCCGTCGTCGCGTCAAATGACAAACCTTTGATCGTAATGATCGTACATAATAACTGCACTGTCACCTTCCACGCAACTTACGATGAGCCAGTCGGCATCGTTACAGCAGGAACATCCTTGAAAGAAAAGATGAAAATGAGTACGTCATAGATGTACTCTCAGATTAATGACGGTCCATTGGTTTGTCTCCTCTCATTAGACGCTCAGCTCCTGCAGAAAAGCTCTTGCATGGTTCAGTCACATGGTATGTAAGCTGGTTTCCATCCATCAAGTATCCAGGAAAGAAACATGTGGGTGACATTCAATTGCGCCGCCTCAACGCCAATGACTACCCTCTCTGGGAAAGCTTCGCGAGTTAACTCGCAGTCTACCACTGAATTAAATGTGTGGTGTCGTTGGATGCAGCGTAATCGCAAGAAAGAAAGAAGATTATTTAAAGGTTCTGTGAGATCATAGTAATCTTCCATCAGGGCTTCTGGCAACAGTGTGGGCATAGAAGGCGTGTTAGTTGACGGCAATCGATTTCTCGAGAACCAGAGTCACCAGGGAGAGCACAAATATTGCTACACTGTTGCCCCGGGGCTAATGTTATCGAAGAAGAATTGAGGAAGAGGGACTCGGAGAACGCATGATGTGGACCCGAGTCCTTCGGCATGCAAGAGAACTTCGACCGAAACTCCAATGGAAAGATGCTCCACAGGAACACAAGGTTTGGACCGGGGATTTCACCTCAGATTCACTTTGTTTGCGAAGAAAATGCTTGCCTGGCGTGGAAGGAAACCGATTTAGGTGGCGATGTAGAGGAATGGAATCCTAATTGGTCGCTATCGCCAAGTCAACGGTTCGAATCGTGGTTGTACGATATAGAAGACAGGGAAGTAGCTCTTTCTTGAGAGAGGTGTACATTGGAAGTGGGAGATGAGTCGACGATTAGGCGGCTATGTGAAGATTATAGATCGGTTTGGCAGGATGATCTACTAGTAACGTCGCATCGACGTCTAACTTCTCGACAAGAGCCTGTGTGTTGTTGTAGGGAGGAATTTTAGTTGAATAGAACGAATGAATCTTCCATGCAAGATTTCCCGAGAGCTATGAATACGCGTTTCCCTGATGCATTCTGTAAAAGCAAGCTTTTAAACTGGTCAATTCGAACGCCCTTGAAAAATGCATCACGGTACCGTCTAGTCAGACTGCTGACAACACGCTAACCATCGTATATTTCGCATGGCCTGTTTTAGCACTTCATCAAGACGAAATGGGTTCCCATTAGAGTTATTCACAGCTGACAATGCCCACATCGAGATTATATACTTATAGCATCGTCTACTTGCAAGATAAAAGAGAAATTGAAAATACAGTGGTAGAGCCGAAAACTGCCAGTTGAGCGAGTACCGTTGCCACGACTGACACACAAAAGACGATGCAACACTCACGTTGGTGACCAGAGTCACCAGAAAGAGTCAGCTTCGGGGTGACTCGTTCAGTGCGCCGGAATGGCTCCCCGCAGTCGGACTCTGCCATCCTTGAGTCGTTCTGTGATTACCGGGCTGGCAGCGGGTCGGTACTTGAACTCCTTCGAGTACCTGTCGGATGCAGGTGATAAGCATGATATCGCCGGTCGAATGCGCTGGTGACGCACCGAGACGCGTGGATGATGTTGGGTTGCGGATTGGCGGGCGGCCTGAGGTAAAAGGCCAACCAGCAGAGCAGCAGGAGGGTGAGAACGAGGGCGGCGCGTTGCCATGCAGGGGGGCGGGGACGTTCGAAGCGAGGGTCAACGGTGCGGGCGTTGTCGTCGGGGGGGAGCCGAGCGTAGGAGGACATGGTTGGAGCTGGCGGGGTTCAAAATGCACTCTGAGGAAGACGTCGAGCATGAGAGCGGTACCGTAAACAAGTTTATAATATCCGCCCCTCGGCGCTCAATCGCCTACAGACATGGAACTCTCCGGCGAAGGCTCAGACGTCGACATGAACCCCAAAATCGACGACGAGGACGATACTGGCATCGATCCAGAGGAGGAGGAAGACGACGACGAGCCTGAGCCGGACGAGGTCAGCACCTGACATCTTTGTGATTGCATGTCCACCCATTCAATCCGTGCAGGACATCGAGTCGGACGAACTCTCTCCTCCACCTTCACCCCACAAACCGCGACTGAAGATTAAACTCAAGTTGCCTCAAATTCTCAGTCCGAACGAATCCTCTAGTAGAGCCGCGTCCACCCCTAGCGGTGAACCGAGCCAGCCGCCCTCACGTCGCGGCGTCTCGAAGGGTACGACGGTTGATGCGTCATGCCCCCTTCACTTCAATGACCATGTGTGTCTTTCAGATGTCGACATTGAATCGGAAGATGACGACGATGCAGACGAAGTTGTCGGTGGTTCCACCCGTCCGATGACCTCCCGTCAAGCCGTCCTCGCCAGTGTAGTTGACTCCTCACACGTCTCTCTCTGTCGGTTCTTGTCACCCTCTTCATAGATTCCCGGCACTCACAACCACCCAGCAGAATTCTCCCGCAAGAAAAAACAACTCACTGAATCCGAGATTGCATTGCGACGCGAAGAAACAGCTCGCAAGCGCAAGAACCTGACGGAAAAGAAGCTCGAGGACGAAAAGGTGCGTTCAAACCACTGCTGTAAACGCAACCCCGCTCAAGTGCATATAATCCCGGACAGGCGGAGACAATCAACCGGCTGCTCAAAAAACAGTCCAAGTCGAAAAACAAGCGCAACGTGTTGTCTACGGCAGACGATCGGACTCCAGTGTCCGCTACACCTGCGGCCGTGCAGTCCACACGGGATGGTTCAGAAATACCCGAGGGAGAAATGCCCGAGCCAATCGAATTCATCCCTACCATGTACCGATGGCTATCAACAATCAAGCCTCCTACTGGCGTCACCGCGCCAGCTTCTAAGGGAGTCGATGGTCAGCTGAGACTCACATTCTCGGTTCCCCTGTCTGCACTCTCACAAGACACCACATCACTCTCGGAAGCAAAGTTGCCATCCACCGAGAATCCAGTTTGCGATGTGAGCGGGTGCGGGCGGGCAATGAAGTATCGGCTAGTCAGGGATTGGCTCAAGGGGGCGTGTGGTATGGACCATCTCACGATGTTAGAACGCCAGATGGATGTGTCTTGAATCGAGCTGTTAAGCCTTCTTTCACTGTTCGTTCTGCATCCAGATTTCTGATCACTGATAATGATTCCAAGTGGGACTTCTGCGTGTGCGGGGTTTGCATTGTTCAATCGTATCTATATTAATCCCTGTCGTAGGTGATTCGATCAAGTCGCTGCAGTTGTTAGCAAGCCTAGACTCTAGGTCTTTAAGAGGTGGACTCACGCGAATGATCTCGATAAATTACATCATCTTCGCTTCACCCGTTCGCGATCATGTACACCATTGCGGCTCCTCTCACCACGCACCTTCCAGCCTTCAAAGAGCTGTATGGGGAGGACGTCCTGGATGCTCACATATCCTTCGGATCTCCAGACCATTCAACACGTGCTGCGACCTTGAATTCTCGTTTGCGCACACCCTGGGATCACGAGGTCCATCGCAGACAGATGGCCCAACTGGTGGCGCAAGTACATTGAGTTCTTTCCCTTTCCAGATCCCGTTTACAGTCTGAGGCTTGGAATGTTCTTAGCTCAATTTTTCTTGCGACCGACCAGAAAGCATGTTTGATTTAAGAAACCCCCCACACAGACCTTGGCCTACACGAAGGGAAACAATATTGCTAGAGCCGTCAAAAAGGGCATAAGCGTAGATGCTGGTGATTACTTGTCTTTACGCTACTACCGTCGGCTGCTCCGCACCCGCGTTCCATGACCGTAGTAAGGGATAAGTAACATCCAAGTCACCATCTGGACCTCGTTCAAGCTCTAGCTTCGAGTCCATCTTCGAACATGCCTAGTACGACCTGTTCAGGACTGCCCTATGGGACTCCGTCGTCGTCGCGGAGGATCAGCAGCCTGCTACACACCATGTGTATGCAACCTTTAGGCGGGAGAATACATATGATCTTAGTTCCAAGTACACACTATCGTCCAATAGTGGGACAATGCGCAGAGGACTGTGCCGTTGCTGTCTCCTGCATGTATGGCGAGAAAAGCATAATCTACGAGTACAATCAACAAGTCACTACTAATGCCCCCAACGAAAAGGTGTTTCCCGCTGCATTGAGATGACACTATGGGATCTTAATCGCATCATATGCTTGAAACAGAGCTTCTCGTTCGCAAGACAGCATATCAGTACACGAGCTCAGTGTATAGCTCGATGCAAACTCACATTTCGTGACAGCGTCTTACCACGTCAATGCCAACTTTACAGTCACCAGGAAAGAAGTGTGAAAACTTGAGTTTCGTACACAACAGGATTGCTACACGTGTATCTAGCTATTTCTATGCCACTCGCTATTCCATGTCCATGAATTGGTCTCGATCACGTCAATGTAGCTACACGAAAATAAGAACGATCGTGATGAGAAAAACCGCGGGTATTACATTTTATGGTCTTGCTGCTTCACCAATTGCTCATACTCACATCATGCTGCCCGCTTCATGTCATCTTCCCCAACACCCTCGGTTGCGACAGGTCAGCCATGTTGATAAAGATATCGTCAGCAGGGTGTCTGTACAACGGCGCACACAATCTCTTTTGGTCGAGATGGTGCCCGATGAAACCGATCGATCGGCCAAGCACGAACAGACCGTTCAGTGTGCCAATCTAGGGGCACACTAGTCGAAGCATGTCAGGATTTGAAAGACCGTGCTAACCTTGATATACTCATCGGCTTCCTCAGGCATGAACGCGCCGGAGTCGCGAAGGAGGTCGACGAAGCAAACAGCGATACAACCATCGACATTCAAGATCAACTAACGAATGCGTTAGAATCCATATTTTCTCTCCTATAACCAGGAAATGCTTACGGTGTCCTTTTTCGAAGTCGTCACCTTCTCTACAGCTAACGCATAATCGAGCAACGAGTGAGAAGGGAAGTTTTTGCGAACGTATTCTTTGACCAGTTCAACACGCAGGTCAGGGTTGTTGACGGATTTGATTTTGTGACCAATACCAGAAACTAGAGAGTAGATCAGTTATGTTGATGCGGAAAAGCGCATGAGAGCCACCCACTCAGTTTGTTCGCTTTCCTGCTCTCTCCCACAAACTCTCTTGGGGTCAATCCTCTATCCCTTGCGCCCGAGAACATCGACGCAGCTTCATCCAAAGCTCCTCCAAAGCGACTACCGATCGTCAACAAACCAGACGCAAGACTGCTGATCAGATCCTTGCCCGCACGAGTGGCAACGATCGTGTTCATGGCTCCACTGACGGCGGGACCGTGGTCTGCCGTCAACATCAAGACCATCTCGATAAATTTCGCTGCATATGGAGGCAGGCGACGCTTGAACCAGAGCAACGAGACGACACCGCCTAAACCAATGTCTTCTTTAAACACATCCGAGATACGCATGCCAGCGTACAGCAACTCTTGGCCACGCTCGTCCGAGATGGTGGATATAAACGCTGCAGGTTTTCGAATGAGACCGAGTTCCTGAGCCCATTTGTAATCCATTGGAATGACTGGCGGATCGACGTCTTTCTGGGGAAGGATGGTACCGTTGGCGACAAGCTTGCTGTATGTCTCTTTCAAAACGTCAGGGAGCAGCTCAAAAGTGTCTGGAACGATGAATCCGGCAGCTCTCATCGCACGGTTCTTGGCTTCTGCTGTCTCGGAATCACTGTTCGCCATCGAGCCTGCGTGCCCAAACTGCACCTCGGTTGTGAACATCTTGGCACAAGTACCGATGGCCCAGGCGACAATGGGCTTCTTGATACGTCCAGCCTTGACCGCATCAATCACGCGATACTCTTCGATGCCACCAACTTCACCAAGGAGAACAAGCAGCTTGCATGCCGGATCATCCTCGTAACGCAGAAGATGGTCGATGAATGTGGTACCAGGGTAACGATCACCACCGATGGCAATACCCTCATAGGTGCCGTTGGTAACCAAGGATAGGATGTTGTTGAGCTCGTTGGACATGCCTCCCGACTTGGAAACATAACCGACGGAGCCAGGGCGATAAAGCTTGGATGCAATGATGTTGTCCATCATGCTGTACTGGATTAGTACATTTTAGTTGATAACACAAAAGTGTGGCTCACCCTCCGGAGTTACCGATTCGGAAGCAACCTGGTTTAATACCACCAACAGTAGCGGGACCGATGATCAGAACCCCCTTTTCTTGAGCCTTGACCAAGATGTCCCGTGCTTGTCGTTCTGGAACACCTTCTGCAATCAACGCGATGGCACGAATGTTCGGGAATTCCAGGCACTCCAGTGTACTGCTGTATACACTTCGTGAACTCGCGAAGTTGACTACGACATCGACATCAGGATGCTTCTTTGCGGCCTCATCGAGGGAGGTATACACAGGCAACAGTGTCTCCCTCGTGCCCCAGTAGAATTTCTGGATATGGTGCCCACCGAAGGGGTAGATCATCGCAGCGACAGATGGACGAGCACGCTTGCAGGAGTAATCGAAGTCAAGCATACCCTGAATAGCGCGAGGCTGAAGACCGTAAACAAAGCTGCGGGTCTCGGCGTCGAAAGGCCGGTATGCAGGTCGGATGGTGGCATGCCCGTTCTGGGTAGGAGCATTGTCGAAGCGCACGACGACGTCATCAGGCTGTGTACGTTCACCAGAAGCATGGATTACTCCAACATCGGAAGGAGTGGGTGCAGCTGCCGATGAAGGTGTCACAGGAACAGCTTTAGGAGAGGTGGGTGCAGTGGCGGGAATAGAGATGGGTGTCTTGGTGGGCGCGACGCCGAGAGCGAGAGGCACAATTTCAGTAATGTGGGTGTCGGGGCCGAAAACGCGGATGGGGACACCAAGGGATTCACCTAAGAAAAAAAATGTTTTGGGACTAAGTACCTAACGAACCGAACCGAACTCACCAAGGAGTCTCATGGCCTTCAGGCCTTCTTGCCAGTTAGGGCCGCCACGGCGGACATAGATCTTGACCTACGAGAAAGCCAGTCAATATTCAAGTCAAACTCCCGGAAGCTATCGCAAAGCAGAAATACTCACACCATGTGCAATTAAGCCGGCCTTGGCACTTTCTAGCGCTTTGATGATGCCCTTGAATGTGGCAGCAACGTTTGTGAAGTTGGCGATACCGCCTCCAATGATAAGAATCTTGCCATCTGGGCGGGGAGGTGGGCGCGTGATCAAATCAACTGGTAGGGGAAGAATACGGATGGTGAGTAATCGCACTACGCGTCACGAGAGTATACTTACGGATCGTTTTGGCGTATTCGTATGTTTGACCCTCTGATGGTGCACCACTGTACTCGCCATAGTTCGCGAGCTCGTGAGCAAAACCAGCGGCTGCGATGGCGTCCGCATAAACAACAGATGCACCGCCACCCGCAACCATGGTCCAAATGCGAGCATTGGCGTTCAACACGGTGAGTTTGAGAGAAGCACCAGTGGAAGCATCCAATTTCTGAATGTATGCTATTAGAAAACGTTAGTATTGTTGAACTGGATAGGTAAATGCAATACTTGCCCTCCTCTTTGGTGAGATCTCGTCCGAAAGGAGCGGGCCAGACCATGGGTGGACCCCGATCGGCACCGACCTTGGAACCCCTGGCAGCTTGTACGGCAGCGCCTTCGTAGACGCTGAGATCTCTGGCAATGGCCCATTTGGGACCACATATGAACTCCGCCGTCTGATCGAGCTTGGCAGCCATGTCCAGATAATGAATGCTGGCATCTTCGAGAACAACGAGGGGATTGATCTCGAGGTAAGCAAAGTGAAGATCTGCATAGACATTGTAGAGCCTCATGATAAAGTCTACGAGTGCATCTTTGCGCTTTCCGGTGAAGGATGGGCCAACGAGAGATGTGACGTTTTCACGGGAAGGGAATTTTTTGGCGTCGACGGGAACTTCCAAGCGGGACGCGTGTGCGTCAACGTCACCAACGTCGACACCACCAGTAGGAGAGAAGAGGATGGTGTCAGAAAGACGAGAGGAAGTGATGCAGATGTACGCCTCAGCTGATTGAGGGTGGGGCAAGAAGGGCTCGACTATGAAGCTGTTGAGCGTACCAGTGACAGATTCGACCTGTGGATAGAACGTGAGTACGTGAAACATGAAACATGATGTGGGCCACGCGACGATGTGAAGAGACTATATGCTTCGCGATTGCGATGGAGCACGCCACAATGGGGGACAAGATCAACGAACCTTTTGAGGCTTTCCGGCCCTTTCTAGGATCCATTGCTTTGCATCCTGCCAATCCTTGTTGAGGGCGAGAAGGCCGGCCTTGCCGCGACGCTTGATGAGCTGATCTGGCTTCGCGACGAGCTTGGTCGTGTGCACCCATGATAGGAGCTGGCTCTCGGGTGTGATTTCACCTGTCTCGGGATCCCACAGGATCTGGGCAACCTTGGGAGAAGGGAAGACGAGCGGGGAGCCTTGGGGGGGAGCAAAGTTAGGATGCGCAGGAGGGGCGCGTTCGAGCCAGTAAGCCAGCAAGAGCTTGGCGTCGTACTCGCGGATGGCTATATGCGGGATCAGATGGCAGCGGGGACGGGGAGGGAATGAGACTGACCTTTGGAGGACATGATGAGATGGGAGAAGACGAGAAACAACGAACCGAGCAATGCAGGACGCCTTATATCGACCTGGCCACATTTTAATTTATTTTTCAAATGGTATCACACCTTGTCTAGACGCCCCAATGTTCTCACGCTCTGAAAATCACACAGCCACATCACACCACCTCGAAGGTAGCAGTGATTACATGTACATACCAGTCTGCCTACCCTCGTGGCTTGTGGTCGACCCTGAGTCCACCTCGTTCTTGCCTCGTTCCTTCACTAAATCGCTTCATACTACCCCATCTTGACATCCGATTGCTCCTGTGGCCCTGTGCACTGCAACACGTTCCCCCCGTTCTCTCCATTTCACATCTCGTGTTCTCAGTGATACGTGATTCATGCTTTTCCTAGAACAGTCACCGCTCCGTACAAACCACTATTTTCAAATTCTTGCAACGTAACACGGGAGAAATATGTTTGGCATCCTGTGCTCTGATTTGCTGGCGGAGGTTTGAACTTTGAATGCTGTTTCGCAACCATTCCAATGGTAAAGCTGCACGATAAGAGAATTACTGCAATAAAGTCGTAAATGACGATATTCTCAGCGCAGGTTTCTGTTCGGTCGCGAGGCGTTGAACTTGCTTTTTTTTTTACCTCATTCCTAGGCTGCCAGGCGCGATCGGATGCGGCTATGACATTAACATGGTCACCTGGTCAAGCCGCATTCCACCAGCGAGAATGCATGTGCCAATGAACGACTAATCTGCAAGACAGTATAACGTCACCGCTTGACGACCCCTGCAGATTGTAGGCCATTTGTGAATTGTGAAGGAGGACGTGTGGCCATTGAAAGCGGATAAAATCACGTCATTTCCCATCCCACCGGCGTCGTTCGAAGTAGGTTAACGTGAACCACTCAGCACAGCGCTCCCGAGTTCAAATGAGTGAGGCAATGCATCCGATTAGCTTCTGAGCCTGCAAGCGATATCAAAGTGCAGTCTGACAGCATGTGAGCTACATAAAAACACACATGGCAAACTGGGTGCGGTTAATCATGTAGCGAAGAACATCTCGCTACATCTCGCTGGTGCACTCCAGGGACTCGCGCTAGAACTTCCAAGTTGTGATCTAGTCTGCCCATACCACAGGAAACAGCGGGAACGCAAACCTCGAGCTCGAGGGTATCAACACAAGTCTATCCTTGCGACTGGAATGGAAGAGTCGACACAAACGAACTGCACACCGAATATGTACATAAAAAGAAAAGAAACGCCGCCGACCGCACTACCCCATTCGGTGCGAAATTATATGGCACGTAAAGACGCACCTTGTTTGCGTGCCGTCGCTCGTGTTACGGCGTGCTGAGGCTTATCTTTGTAACTCTGCTGGTCAATCAACCGGCTTTTTCGTTTCTTCCGCTTCTGCGTCGGATCCCGGCCGAATAACAAGATAACAGCGGTCAAGTCCACCACTGGGGGCGTGTTTCATGTCCTCCCGGTCGAGCGGCTCTCTACGTATGTATTATCCAGACTCAAGATTCGTGGTGATTACCGCACCGTACCTGTCCAAGCATTCATATGCGGTGGGCTGTCCCGTTGATCTTGGTTATCTCACGTAGCATTGTAATACCTAGGTGTGATGGAGCTTCTCCAAGTCGATGGCTGGCCGATCGATTGACGATATGGTGATCACAGTCTATGCCTGCGTCTGTATTCCAGGCACATATTGACGATTCCGTTCAGATGGTCTAACTTGTCCAAGAAGCTCATTGAGCTGTTAGAGAGAGAGCGAGAGAGACAAAAGGGCTGATCTTCTTATGACAATCGACTCGAAAGAAGAGCTCCGGCAACCGTGGCGAGGATGAAGACCTGGATATCAAACGGTCGCCTCATATGTACCGTACCTGAGATTCATGACACAGCATGAGGAACAGAGCACAGAAGAAGCTTCTATGCACTATGCCTGATATTGATTGAGCACGGACCAACCATTTCATGTATCCCTGACAAACACCGCGGCAGCGCCCATCCCAGTCCCGATACACATCGATGTCACTAAAACCTGTTGGAATTAATCATGTGTTAATCTGCGACATCATTCGTGTTCAAAGCCCACCTTGCCATTCCGTCTCTGTAGTTCATTCAAACCCGTAGCAATCTGTCGAGCACCTGTGCACCGTAGCCATCACATGCAGCAATCAGCATGAATCATCGCAAACAACAAAGGGGCTTATCTAGCGGATGTCCAAACGCGATCGCGCCTCCGTTAACGTTGACTTTCTCGGGATCAAGCCCAAGTTTCTGGATACAATAGACGTATTGAGAAGCAAAGGCTTCGTTGATCTATACAGAAAAGGCATGAACATTTAGTCTCGCTGGCCACCCCGTCAGATTCGGTGTACCTCGAACAAGTCGACGTCCGCGATATCGAGTCCTGAGTTCTTGAGCGCCATTGGAATAGCAAACACAGGTCCGATACCCATAACGCGGGGAGGTAAGCCTACGCATCAGCACAGCTAACGATCAGCAACGTACCCCTTGATAATGTTTAACATGTCGTCGACGTACCTGCTACCACTGTAGTCACATGCTTCCCAAGAATAGGCAGGCCGAGCGCCTCAGCCTTCCGGCGTGTCATCAGCAGGACCGCAGCCGCACCGTCCGTAACCTGACTCGCATTCCCACCCGTCGTTCTCGCCTGGCCCCACTGCGGAAAAGCCGAACGAATCTTGAGCAGCGCCTCCTTGGTCGTGCCGGACCGGACCCCATCGTCTTTGGTCACAGTCACGAACCGTTGTGTGCCCGTCGTCGAGTCCTTGTTGCCGACGGAGACTGTAAAGGGGACGATTTCCTTGGCAAAGTACCCGGATTTCTCGGCATGTTCAGCGCGTTGAAATGACAACGCTGCAAAAGTGTCCATGACGTCGCGCGAGATATCATAGTCTTGAGCCACATTCTCGCTCGTCCAGCCCATGGGATAGAGACAGTCCTTGGCAGCCGCATTGGCCCCAATGCGTTCGGATTGAGGTGGTGCACCCTTGTCTGGGCTAAAAGGGTATACCTGTGAACGAAGAGACACGATGAGGAGATTCGACGCACTTTTGACTCATGGACTCAACGCCAACGGCAAGTCCGACCTCGATTTGACCGGTCCGGATTTGGTTGGCAACCATGGTCACAGCCATGAGTCCGCTGGAGCAAAACCGATTGATCACCTGAATGGGGACGCTTTCGGGGAAACCAGCAGCGAGGGCAGCACCACGGGCGTGGTAGACAGGGTCGGGCGTCAGAACGGTGCCGACACAAATGTCCCCTACGATGGCCGGGTCAACGTGGGAGTGGGCGATTGCTTGCTGTACCAGTTTTGGCATTACAATAGTTGGATACAGGAGAAGGGACACGCCTTGAACATTTCGAGCATGAGTTCATCGGTGCTATATGGTGAAGTGGAACATTGAGTTCATCGAGCATTTGGCACAGAGGTCGGATACTCGCGCAGTGTCTTTAAGAGCCCCCTTCTTGGCTTTCGTCAAGGGGGAGCGTATGGCCATTGTGATGACTACATCATCCTGGTGTTTCTCTTGGAGTGCTGCAAGAGCAGTGGGCGAGTAAAGGTGCGACGAGATTTGCCTGAGACGTTGCATCATTGAAGAAAGAGCGATTGTGTGAACAAATTGTTAATAGGTCCGGGCCGTCGGATCATACCCAGGCCTGATCCTGCAACTTTTTCATGGTTATTTTACTCTAACCAGATGCATTGCGAAAGGGTGAACCAAACAATTGCCTCCATACTGCGCGAATGAAGACTGACACGAATCGACGATGGCCCGTCCAGTACTGAAACCCCGATGTGGTTCTTCATCCACGAAACCGAAGTTCATCACCCCTCCTCTCTATATTCTCGTCAAGTTGGGCCGCTGGCGAGCCAATGCTCTGGAATTTTTGGAGGAAGGCATGGTTCCCATTGAGCCACACACCCAACTGCCGATATATCATACCCAACACCTCCGGTCCTCCGCCGAAATCACATGTTGGTTGATAGTATCGCGTCCTTCACGTGAACGGTCACGTGTTGGTGATTCATGGGTACAAATTTAGGACATGAAAAAATCTTGCGAGCAAGGTGATGATCAAGTTAACTAAACTAAATTAATACAAGTAGATTTTATACGACTAGAGAAACCAATGCCAGTATGGCATGGTCGTCTAGAACTTATACCTGGAGACAATCTCCCAAAATCCGAGGCCTTGAAGCCTGGAGAGTTCAAGTTCAAGAGCAGTTGGCTGCCGAGCGCCATTGACACCAGCAAAAGTTCCCGCACCCCAAGGAGAGCCTATGTCAACCGTAAGTATTAGGCGCCGAGATATACATAACACACGTACCGCCGCGGACCTCCTCCACGTTCGCTATGATATTGAAGGCGCGGCTGTACCCAAGAGGTACAAAAAGTATTCCATGGTGAGTGAGAGTGGAGAGGGAACTAATGACGGTAGCTTCCTGGCCGCCACCTGGAGTACCCGTGGAGACAAACACGCCAGCAAACTTGCCCGCCAAGGCACCTTTCGCCCAGAGCCCGCCTGTCGCATCCCAAAATGCCTGAGAAGCGATAAAATTAGCTCTCGGAGACGAAGATGCGTACAAGGGAACGGATCAAAAAAAATACTGACCTTCCATTGAGCAGGGAAGTTACCATAACGAGTAGGGATACCGAACAGGTATGCATCGAACGAGGGGAGCTGCGCGGGTGTCATAATGGGGTAGTCCGGTTTAGGGGGGGCATGCATTTTTGCTAGCACTTCATCGGAAAGTGTCTCTGCAATTCTGGTTGAAGGACTGAATCGACAGTGCACGAGCAAAAATATGACAAGACGTACTGGAAAATGGTGGCATCACCACCTGCATCGGCAATGCCCTGCTTGACGGACTCTGCGACTGGAGAGCTGTGATCAGGGAGAGCGGAATTAAAATGTGACTGAACCCTCACGCTTGGCGATGTGCCCGTACATCGAATAGATGACAATGGCGACTTTGGGCGAAGACATGGTGCGAGCAGATACGAATGCAACTAGAAGGGGCTTCAATGATGTTTGGAGTGCTAGACGTTCCTATTTGTACTTTCCTGAATCTGTCCGTTGAAATTGCAATCGTAGCCTAGGAAAGGAGCTTATAGGGGACAGGTACGTCACCATCGGACTTTGCAATGAGTCATGCCATTCGATCCACCCCCACCAATAAAAACCGTTGACCCTGGATCTGAGTTGAGCGCCAACCATATCAGATAGCAAGGGCACGAATAAATAGCTTACAGTATTCGGGCGGCCGGTTTTACGAAACTTGTCCTGATGAATAGCCGGGGCGCATGATCGCATCGGCCACCGAACACTTTTCCGCCTGGTTGTCATGCGCTATCAGGAATATCTTTATTTTCTGGTGCCTGTACTCTCCCGAGTCGGATAGCAGGCTATTGTGAGCCTTCGTTTTCTCAGTAATCTTCAGAACCTGAGACATTTTAGAAAACTGACCGATTTTGTTCTGTAGTATACCGGGGTTCTCGTCGTGTCCAATAGCATCCCCGAGCTAATTTTTTCTGCCTTGTTATTTCGGCGTCTCTACCAAGTTGCATGTAGGAGTGTCTTTGAACACAACTGATATGCTGAAAACCATCGCCCTTCGGTAACCATGCTCGAAGGCAACCGGGGATATGAGTGCCTGACTACTCTTCAGGTCTAAGGCAATTGGGAGATATTTCGCTGGCCGCGTCGTGTATTTCATGCCCTTGGATCCCTGGATGAGACAAAAGAGACCGCCAAGGTTTTTTTTCGCC
Source organism: Leccinum variicolor (assembly GCA_038091415.1). Lineage (NCBI taxonomy): Eukaryota > Fungi > Basidiomycota > Agaricomycetes > Boletales > Boletaceae > Leccinum > Leccinum variicolor. The sequence goes on along the minus strand of JBBPOK010000092.1, from coordinate 51,325 downwards.
TAGTTTTGAGATACTCAGGCTATGGGTTCGTCCTTGTCCTGCCGGACGTGGTCCATGAGAAAGTTCAAGGTATGTAATTAGTCGACCGATTTGGGTTCCTTCGGCGCCGCGATGAATTCTCTTTTCCTCCGTTTCTTGAGTTTTCCTCGTGAAAGGTGCGCTGTTCGCTCGGTTCTAACTTCTTATCGGGTCTGGACCATTGAATGCAAGCTGGCGCGCGCTAACCTGCTGACACGACCTTTCAGTGCTCCGTGCATTACAAAGCATTCCGACTCGCGCAGGTCTTCATAGGATCTGGTAGTGCTCTCGCCCATGCTACGGACGCATAAAAGTTGATCATGTGGTTGATGGCATGCATTCGCAGGCCGTGCCAGTGGCAGCATAAGCCATCCCACGCCAGATACTTGCTCTCAAACTTGCTTTTCCGCCGAGAGTCGGCCTCTTATATCCGCTCCCACAACTGGCACGGTAATCTTTTTTAAAATATCCCCGCGATGTGTTTTCCTGGAAAGCGACAGAAAGATAATTTCGCAGACAGAAAGCCTCAGCACAAGGATGATACAAAAGCTGATACAGTTGAACTCAAACCATCATCCGCCCCCACTCCTTCCACATTTCCACCAGCGCCTCCCTTAGACCCTACCACTTCTGACTATCCGGAAACTATGTCCAACCCTCGTGTTGCCATTGTCATCTACTCCCTCTACGGGCATATTGCCAAACGTATGTCTCTTGGATGAATATTTCTCTCACTCATCTTAAGAATAAATGTTTTACTTGTAGTCGCTGAGGCTGTCAAAACTGGTGTCAGCAACGCCGGTGGTAGCGCGACAATCTACCAGTAAGCATTGTTGTCTTCCTCTACATTTCTGTTAACGAACACTACGAACAGAATCCAAGAGACCCTGTCTGAGGACATTTTGAAGCTCGTCAAGGCACCCCCTCGCCCAGACTATCCCATCCTTCTTCCTGATGACCTCGTAAACTATGATGCCTTCCTCTTCGGTGTTCCCACTCGCTATGGTAACTTCCCTGTGCAATGGAAGGTGCGTCCTCCACCGGTTGCATAATGCTATGTCTCATAGGATCCGTCAGGCTTTCTGGGACGCGACTGGCCCTCTCTGGAGCAAGTCTGCTCTTGCTGGCAAGATGTGTGGTGTGTTTGTTTCCACCGGCACCCAGGGTGGTGGGCAGGAAATCACCATCTCCAACACCCTTTCTACCTTCGTCCACCACGGAATGATTTATGTCCCTCTCGGGTACAAACACACCTTCCCTCAATTGTCCGACCTAACTGAGATCCACGGTGGTGCGTCAAAATTATGTTTTATCTTCATCTCTAACACCGGAAATTGATATTTCGGAACTTTCTATCCTATTCTCGTCGCAGGTTCTTCCTGGGGTGCGGGCACGTTTGCGGGCACGGATGGTTCCCGTAATCCTTCCGCCCTCGAACTGGAAATCGGAAGTCTCCAGGGTAAAAGCTTCTGGGAGATCGTTGCCAAGTACCACAGTGACCCCAAGTAGATTTGTCCTCCTCTCCTTTATCACACGCCTGCTTGTTAGTCGTCTGCATAGAACATATGTATACCATTTCCACGGCGTGATGGTCGCGTCCAGAAATACCAAATATCTAATATACAGGGGCAGCTTTGTTTCGCTGAGATGCAAGATCGGTGGTTCAACGTTCACCCGCGGACGCGAACTTCGCGTTAGCAACCAAGCTTACGGGTGGGCAAATGGATCCTGACGCGTGCTTCTTTGCGTTGCCTGTGAACATTACACTCCACCCTGTGGGTACATACCAGTGCATCGTCAGCAAAACGCCGATACGGTTCCGACGTGAGACAACAGCCATGTGTGCGAATCCGCGTAATGTACCGCGAGAAGACGGTCAAGTAGAGTACAGTAGCGAGCAGAAGATGCGATGCAAATATAGAAGATGTAAGTAACCATATCGTGCCAGTGATTGAATCATTGCGATTCCCACCCGAATGGCAAGTCCGACAGGTTTCTCGGCTGCTCAAAAGTCCCCGAGGCGCCTCGGATGCCTTTGCCTTTTTGTGTATTGATCCCCCAAGTCCTCCACGGGACGTCAGGGTAACATACGCAGCTGGGAGAGTATGATGCAGAGTCCCTGTCAGATCACTGATACTATCACGGTTAAACACGGGCCCAGTCGACTCTCCCATCGGCTTGCATTCGATGACACCTTGTTTTTGAACCCACGAGTAAGGTCTCAACAGGCACGGACGAAGCGGGCAATCCTCCAGCTCGGAGTCCGACGTCCAGGAACGATGCCCGATCCTCCCGCATTTTTCCCATCCACGCGTGCAAATGCTCAAAGCCTGGAATTTTTCAGGTTGATTCACGATGCGGCGCCACTGCATGAAAAACTGAGCGACACGGCGGCCGCAGCCCTCCTCCAACAGTCTGGTACGGCCTCTGTCGCCGCCAGGACAGAAGATCATGGCTCTGCGCTGCGGAACGATGTTACAATTCAAGAAAACGGGGTCCAATGAGGACTTTCCGGGACTTTTTTTTTCTGTCTCGCAAAAGACAAGTTTAAACATCGAATCAAAATAAGGAACATACGTTTTCGATGCAGACGCGCTTTCGGGCCGAACACACATGTGTGGCCAGTGAGGAGTTACTCAGAACTCAGAACACAGAGATCAAGTGGATTGCAAAAATGAAGGCAGAATTTTCACCATCGTTCAGTGCGCTAAGGAAAGCCGACGTCTTCAGCCCAACCAAGACCCGGACCCAACCGATCATCTGCGTCATCGTCCATACCCCATGAGGCTTCTTCCTTGCCTTTAACAGCCTGAAGGGGTGAGTCAGTATCGGAATACGACAGGTCAAGATAGAAATGGACAATGAAATATTACAACAGTCATTGGGTCAGAAACGTGTGAAAGCACGTCACGACGTTGGCATCGGAAAGATAGAGTCGGTACCTTGGTCAAATACTCCTTGCTCCTCGCCATCTCCTTCTCCAGACGGGTCAACAACGCGGCTTGTTCCTGAACCTGTGCAAGGACGCTATCCACGTCTCCTTTATCAAACGTGACGGGTGGATCGAAGAAAGAGACGGTTCCGTCCGCGGATAGTCGCGCGGATATTTCCGACGACGCAATCTGCACCACGTCTTTATTCTTCTGGGTAAGGCTACTGCGATGAAAAACGCTCACCATATCAAGAATTAAAGCTCGGACTTCGTCTACGTTCTCAATTCCGATAGCATGGGCAATTTCACTCAAGTGGAGCGTGAGATATGTCGCCGTCAGTTTCTTGATCGACCACCTGGGCGCGCGTTCCAGCGCCTGAAGTGCCAAACCAAGGGTCTTCTCCTATCTCGAGCCGAATCAATGCTCAACTCAGGAGTATGGCATGGGTACGGACAGCGACAAAAACCTGGTCCCCTTCCACGATGCAACGCAGTTGAGCCCTGTGATCCGGGTAAGCGTTCACAAATGCCGAATATGGTGTGCCTTTGAGAAGCCGAGGTAGCACTGGGTGAATATACTTTGGCGGTGGCGTCGTCTGTCACATGCCGTCAGCGGGAACTTATAGCTGTTGGAGTAGCTCTACCTTGCCCTCGTGAATCAGCTGTACGAAAACCAGCTTCTTGAGGGCTTCCATTTGAATGGCCGCGGCAGCCGAGCCTGGACTACATGCACATATCTCGAAGAATTCCTCGGCTTTAGCCCATCGCTTGAGCGCAGCGCACACCATCCCCCCTGCATAATGATACACCAGGTTGTCGTTGTAATGCAAGTCCGAACTTGACGTATCTATTGTCGTAATTTTCTGTGCAAGAACAGGGAGAGCGGCGGCAAAATGTCGAGTCGACACACATGTCTGTCAAGGCCAATTTTAGATAAGAATCTAGTATAGCTGATGATGCCTACCTTGAGAAAAATGGGATGAATGGTTGTGAGGTGGGAGGGAGATGGTGCGTAACGAGTCAGTAAATCAAACAGGGGTTGAATAGCGAACGAAAGCTGTGCATTTCGAACTTCAAAGTTGGGTTTTATTCCGAATTGAACGATGCTTACATTCCCCGCTTCTTCTGCGAGCAACTGTATTCCGTTTGCAAGGAGTGTGACTGAAACAGGATGAGGCATCCACCACAATCTAAAAAGAAAGCCAACAAGTCCTCACCTTTTTCCGGAGCATATCGAGCTTGCTCCGGGACAAATGTGCGGCAAAATGCAGTCACATAGTCCAATGAAATATTTGGTGCTCCAGTCGCAAGAAACCGCGCAGCTCTAATGTTTATACATAATGGCTGAATCGTGAAACGTAACGGATTCGACGCGACGGACGCGACTCACAGGAGATGCAAGATACCCAGCGTGTTCGTCTGGATATCCAACACGCTCAACGGGTCCTGTTCGTCCGGCAACAAACTGGCAAGAATTACGTCTCGAACCTCCTTTGGTGCAAACGATTTGAGATATTGGTTTAACTGTGATGGTGAGACGACGGTTGTGATGGCCGCGATGACGTTGACAAGTGAGATATTATGTTCGGTTGAGCCGGGTGGAGTTGGCAGTTGGAATTGCGATTGAACCGGAGATGGTTGTTGTATGTTCGGTTCAGGTTGGGAGACAGGTTGCTGCGTTGGTATTGGAGCGTTCGGTTGACTCATGGTGGCCAGTTTGGTGAGTTGGGCCCACGTTGATGATTATGGTGTGGCACACGATTGAAAGTCACTGTAAGCAGTATCGACGCTGTTAGATCGTTATATATGACATGGGAGAGACAACTCACAGTCGACGTAGATCGCGTTGCGCGTGCGATGAAACCTCAAGGCCACAAGTTCAAACGTTCAAGCTCAAGCCAGGGGCCTTGGCGCATTAAGATTACGTAATGGATACGGGTGCTGCCATTCAAGCGCATACACGGCGAAATGGCAGGATGTTAGGCTTCCAATCCCACCACCAAATGCATGACCCGGCGTCCTGAAGGCACATACACAAAGTCAAAGATGATTATACAAACACGTGGACGACTGTTGGAAAGGGACGCCGTGGGCGCAGCGGAACTCCGCATAGTGCACGTTCGTCCCTGGGGTATGTACTGTTCCGCTAGCGTCTAGACTAACTTCCGTCGGTTCAGGTACGGGATCCAGGCAAGGCGTAATTCATGTCACCAGCACGACGTTTTCAGTGCGCAGGGAACGCGCGTTCTGAACCGATTGCGCCGACCCTTTTTCTCCGTGGCAATGAAGCGCAAGTGCACGTTGAACGTTCGAACGTCAAACACCGGCAAGCAATAGCGGGGTGCTTCGACTGGCGGGCCAGGCCCAACTATATGTACCTTCATTGGTCAGTAACCCATCAAGCAATTTCCCTCTATGATGAATGACAGCAGACTGCATGGACCTGAAACGGGCCGAAACTTGGTCGTTTGAACCATGACTGTAAAATTACATACAAACGGGTTGCACTGGACTGTTTTATAGTCTATAATTTTTTTTTTTTTGTCTGCAGTCTGAAAGAACAACAGTCGAGACCACGCCGTGAAAACTCATTCCTTCCTGTGCTTCTGATAGTAATGGATGAGGCCGGTCGTCTATAACGTACCGAGTGAGCACCACCTCAGTGAGAGCCTTATCCATGTATGGTACTCACCGAACTATCGTGGCCATTAACATCCGAAGGTTTATCGAGCTGGGAGAGAATGTTCTTCGCAAGCACCTTCCCAAGTTCGACTCCCATTTGGTCTGTAATTCACACATTCAGGACAATGCGATGATAATGGATACCTCGAACGCACCAAAGGAGTTAATGCCCCAAATGACTCCTTGCGTGAAGATTTTGTGCTCGTACAGAGCAATAAGAGCACCGAGTGTCCTGGGAGTCAATAGAGGGAACATGATGCTGTTACTCGGACGGTTCCCTTCGAAAACCTTGCTCTTCACAAGCGCTTCGCTTGCGCCACTCCCGAGTTCCTTGCGGACTTGCTCTTCTGTCTTGCCGAATGCCAATGCTTCGGGTTGCGCGAAGAAGTTGGAGAGTAGAATGCGGTGGTGCTTCGAGTTCGCGATAGGGTTGTGAGTGGTGGCTGGGGCGATGAAATCGGCAGGGATTAACTTTGTTCCCTGGTGGACGAGCTGGTAAAACGAATGTTGGCCGTTGGTCCCAGCTGCGCCCCAGATGATCGGCTGAGGAATTGATGCGTTAGTGAAAAAATAATTCCATATATCATCAGACCTACGCCAGTCTGATAATCAACCCGTTGACCACCCTTAGTAACGAATTTTCCATTCGATTCCATGTCCCCTTGCTGGAAGTAGTCTGCGAATTTGTGGAGGTATTGGTCGTATGGCAAAAGAGCATGAGTCTGAGAGCCATAGAAGTCATTGTACCAGATTCCGATGACGGCGAGCAGGACGGGCAGATTGCTCTCCAAGGGAGTCTCCTTGAAGTGCTTGTCCATACCATGAGCGCCCTTCAAAACGGACTCGAAGTTATCATAGCCAATGTACAGAGCGATCGAGAGGCCAATTGCACTCCACAAACTGTAACGACCACCAACCCAGTCCCAGAACTGGAACATGTTCGCAGTATCGATACCAAAGGCCTGAACGGCTTTGGTGTTCGTGGAGAGAGCCACAAAGTGCTTGGCGACGTGAGCCTTGTCCTTGGCGAAGGACAAGAACCAGTCCCTCGCGGACTCGGCATTTGTGATAGTCTCCTGCGTAGTGAAGGTTTTGCTAGCAATGATGAACAAGGTACGTTCCGGGTCGCACAGTTTCAGGGTTTCGGCTATGTGGGTTCCATCAATGTTGGAAACGAAGTGGGGGGTGAGGTCTCGTTTCGCATAGTGCTTGAGTGCCTCAGTCACCATGACAGGACCCAGATCGGAACCACCAATACCAATATTGACAATGGTGTTGATGGTTTTCCCGGTATAACCCTTCCAGGAACCGCTACGGACGGCCTCGGAAAACTCCTTGATATGTGCGAGCACACCTGCAACTTCATCGACACCGCTCTCCTGAATCTGGAAGTCGTTGAAGTTCCGCAGGGCAACATGTAGGACAGCGCGATCCTCAGAGGTGTTGATGTGCTCTCCAGCAAACATCTTATCGCGGTAGGTCTCGACCTGAGCCTCCCGCGCGAGAGATAGGAGCGTGTCTAGGATCGGCTGTGTGATCAGGTTCTTGGAGTAGTCAAGAAAAAAGGTGGTGTTGGAATCAGTAGAGTCCACATATTCCTTTGAGAATTTGGAGAAGCGATTGGGATCCTGGGCGAATAGATCAGACAAGGTGAGCCTGGTGTGTTCAACGTCGTAGGTTTTCTGGAGCTTCTGCCAGGTGGCGTACTCTGACCGCTAGCATTGAGTGTGGAAAATGAAGCAATATTTTTGACGCACCAGTAGCAAGCTTTCCGCTCATGGTGTCTAGTGAGGTAAATGACGCGGACGAATGTGAGGAGGCATAGGCCTATCGCCGATTCGCTTTATAAGTACGTTCCGTCCCGGTGATCCGTGGGAACCCTTGGGGAACTCCTTCTTTCCGCTGGCCCAATGGGATCAAATTGCTCACAGACTGCCCAGGATGAGAGAATACTATCCCAGTTCATGCATCATTTCCGTGAAGGCTGCGGCCGTGTTGCCATGAGCTGGCGTGGTCGTGTGTGCTAGTTTACACCGCTGACACGGTCAGCAATGCATTCTGTCCATCTTTCACTCTCCCTGATCCCGACACGGTCCCGCTGAGAATGTCGGTTTTCAGCCCCTCGATACAAGCCAAAAATAATAGCTTTTTTACTGTAAGACCCCTGGGAAACCCTTTTTGTTTTCAAAAAGCGACGGCGTCAGGAGAGAACAACTCACGAATGAATCGAGAGATACTCGAGCATTCGCGACGTGCCAAGGCCCAATCGGAGTTGCGGGAAATCCCACCGCCCACGATGGCCTTTGCCGGGTATATGTCTAGCCTGACGTCGCTGGTAATCTACCTTTTGGAAACCGCAACCAAAACGATTCGTTGACTATGGGTCGCCTCTGGTTGCTACAGGCCTATAAGTCGGAACTCTGCCGTTGGATTTGCCGCAGCGTAGAACCATTCTCAATCCATTCCAAATATCATAGGGCATGTTCAAGGACCGAGGCAGAACTCAAAACCAGTCGGTCCTCGTGGGACCTAGCACAAAGTATAGGCTCGGAATGTTGATCGATCGTCACTCCCATTGACAGGCTGGGAAGAAATCACTGGGTCACCACACCATCTCGCCAGTCCCACTTATCCTGCGAAGGGATTAGATCAAGCACCACATCACTGTAAGGATCTAAGTTGATCTAACTTCAGGTCTTTTCTGTCGCCTTCACCTTTCTGCGTGATTTCAATGATAAAAAATATGTTTCGCGGTTTTGGAAGGTCATCAATCATTTTTCTGACATTTTTCTTCCAGAATACTTGCGGAATTTCATCGACTGACGCTGTCACATCGGTCTTGATAGTTTACAACCCCAAGGCCTACGAAATCAGCTGGATCTCCTCCGGTCATGATGTAGGCTGAGCCGCGCGTTCGATGCCTGGTATCCGAGCAAGCTGGCTGTGCAATCCACTCAAGCCTCAAGGCCTGCTGATGCCATATTGCCCCACGCAGATTGCGAGTGGTCGGGTTCGTTGACGTACGATAACTAGGTGACCTACTACTCGCATGGTGAGGCTACTAGTCCGTGTGCACGTGTGTCCCAATCTCTTGAATCGCTTGTGCTCCACCACTGGAGCCCATACTGTCATTTTGATGCATCAAATGACTGTCATTAGTACCGGCGTCAAAAATGTGATGCAATACCACGACAATCCAGTTTAGTGCAGATGATGCATCGCACCTCCTGCTATTACTAGGCTCATGATGCATCCCGAAGCCTCGCGCCTTGGTCCTCGCGCCATTATATTCGCCTCCGCTAATATTGGTAGTAGGTAGCGAGATCAGCGCACACTGGCAATGTATGGACGACCCGCCGACTTCGTATATGATGTAAGGAGGAAAAAGCCGCCTGACAGGAACCCATAGCATGTAGCTATGGCCTATAGGTGTAGTATATTGGTTGAATAATGTAACATTTGTATTCTGGATGTGACTGATGCGAACTACTAAGTATTGTTAATTCATTCTGCTACTGAGATTCAAGATTCGAAAATTTTCCGTGCCAGTTATATATTAAGGCCCTCTGGGCGGCCCTGGACCCAAAAACAGGAACTCAAATTTCGCAGGCGAGCCAAAGATCTGACGAAATAAAGATATTCAAAATAAAAAGGAAGAACACAACCACCGGTACATGTAGTACGAAGGGAGTGGGCATAATGTACACTTTTGTAAGACGGCAAGGCAGAAACCTAATTTGTGTTTGAAGTCGGAGCGACGCTATCGAGTAACTCATGCCATTGTACAAGACTTAACTGACGAAGAAGACCTTGTGCGTTTCGACGCACGGAAGGCGAGTGAAGGAATGCCGGGCCAATGAAGTGGGACGATCGTGAGCGATGTTGTTCGTCTTGAAACGACGAAATCGGAATTGAGGGGTAAGTACAAAACAAAGACCTGCGTTATTGAATGGGGAAAACGAGTCGTGAACTCAATTTTGTGGTGGGAAGGGGGTAATTGCATGACAATGACATGAAAGCAGAAAATCCTTGGGCGCTCATACCCTCGCTGCACGCTGTTCCCGAAGTTCCTCAGCAAGCACGGCATCCGGGTCGCGTCCTGCCACTTCGGGAAGGAGAAGAGTGAAACCTATCGCATGTCGCGTGAACGGGTCAGCCAATAGAACGGAGAAAACACTTTCGGCGACTCACAAGCTCCGAGTATGCAACAGGCGAAAAAGACTGTCAAAACAAGAAGAAATATGCGTGAGTACGCCGGCACCATAAAACGCGGTCGTGTAGGAAGCAACGGAATGTAGGAACGTACTCCAGAGTACGGAAGGTGTGCCAACTTTATTCGTGAGGGTGTTGAACACGAGCGCGGAGATGATCGCGCCCGATTTCCCGCACGCGGCGGATATACCATGTGCAAAAGCCCGATATTTAGTAGGGAAGACTTCGGCGGGGTAACACTATTGTCCTCCCCTTCAGTGTCTGTTGAAAGGGACGGGAAATAAGACCACGTACGTATGTTGTACTATTTGTTGTACAAAGTGCAATGAGCGGATACTGTCAATGTGAGACAGGGTGGACTCACGTGTTAGCCCCAAAGTTGAAGAAAAACTAATAAAGGAATGTAGTCAGTTATAGATTCGGGAGATGAAGTGGTTAACCGAACCTGCAAGAATGTGAAAAGAACAATAAACGCAGCCTTATTGTGCTGTAACGTATCAAATTTCGCTGCCAAGATAGCCACTAACAATGATGTAATTCGGACGAGGTTGCGCCAAGCAGGCGAGAAGCAGCTCACAGAACAACGCTGCCATGAGGAACCCCTGAATTTGGATAATCTTACGGCCAAGCTTCTCGATAGTCAAAACTGTGACATAGTAACCTAACCACAATCTGTATCAGAGACCGTGGGCAGCACGTAAAGCCAGAAAACCTACCAGGTACGAATCCAAGCACGGTGATGATAATGCCTCCGACGGAGATTTGGAAGAGCTTCTCCCATGGTGTACCCGTTGTACCAGCGTATCCTATCTGCTGAAGCACAACGTTCTGATTGAGATTGATACCATAGAAACTAGATCAAATGGTCCTTGAGCCTTGCCCCATATCCGCAGAAATAAACAACTTACGCAATATCCAGCAAGAACCAACAAGAACACGTTCCAATCAGAATTTTGGCGTGACGCCATTCAGAGAAGTATCGCAAAAAATCTAACGACATTTGAGCGATCAGTTTGTAAGCAAGGTATCTCCTTACCCTTGAACTGAGCTTTGTTCACGAGTTGAGCTTCCTCTACAGCGTCACGAGAAGATCTGCTTTTGAACTGTTTCAGTTCTACCGTGACAGTATCCACAGTCAATTTTTGTGCCTCTTCGTAACGTTTCGATTCGGGAAGCGTCAAACGTTGGTATAGTGTAGCAAAAGCAGGGATCAGCGAGAGACCGACACAGATCCTCCATACTGAGAAATAGATGGGAAATCCAGAGTGAGACCAGAGTTCGAGTGCAATAAATATCACCCACCTCCGTCTACCTTAGATGTCTCGTGCAAGTCGTTCATAGCATGCTTATAACACAACAGAACAACGAGCACGACCAAGCTTCCAACCAAACTTCCCCAACCTTGGTTGGAAAAGATATACGCCAGAAGCGTACCTCTTTTACGGACGGAAGATCGATCACTAGTAACCGAAGCAGACATCGGGTAGTCTCCTCCAACGCCAACGCCAAGGAGGACGCGAAATACAGATAGGTATATCAGAACCTGGTCGGATGTGAGATCATCTTCAGATAGAAATCAATTTGATATTTTCAAACGGATGCGAGGTGAACGCACTGGTTGGACATGAGATACATAATATCGTTGCAATGATGATCAATATCAGTTCTTTTCCATCTAGAGGTAGTCAGTTCGGCGCTGCTTCGGGGAAACGGGATAAGCGCCTACAAATAGCCTTACGACCGAAAGCGTCCGCAAGGTAACCTGAGAAATTATTAGCTCGTGGAAGGCCGCGCCGTATATTGTGTGCTCACCGAAGCTGAATTGACCAATGACACTGCCAATGTTCGCGGCGGCCTTCAATAGACCTGAGAGATTAGGAGGAAGACTATTCCCTCCATACAATCTGTATTGCAGCATGGTCGAGACAGGCTAGAAGGGTAGACGAAATGAATGACAGTAGTGTGATTGTGGGAAACCATGCCTACGTTGATAATGAACAAGTCATAAGCTGATTTCAGTCTGGTGAGCCGATGTCGAATAGGTCAGGAAAAGGTTGGTGGACAAACCATCCAGGAAGAACCCAACCTGGGAAAGTATTGTCAGCAGGCTGATCAAAACCAGGGAGCCATACTCACACCAGCGATAGATAACAACTTGATTTCTGCACCAGTCAGGATAAACGGAGGCCTGTTGTCTACATCTTGCTCGGAGACCTCTAGAGAAGAATCGGGATGTCCGCGAGCGCGTTTGGCCATTGGAAACAAAGCGGAAGAAAGCGGGAAATAAGTAGTAAATGTATGGGACAAATGGGTGATAGAGCAGGTACTTATATCCGTCAAGAAAGATGATCCATGATTATCTGCCGTATCAGAGTGATGACTGAAGAACGTTTGTCCTGTAGGATCTTTACGGGGTTACGACATGGGCGCGACCACCTCAAAGAGTCAAGTAAGCTGACCTTCTGCACGCCATACAATAAAGATCACTGGCACACGTTCGTTGTTGAGTTGGACCGAGTGAGCACCTGCGATGATCACATCATTCATTTTCAGTTTTATGCTATAGACCACTTGAAATGATTCAACTGCGTTTCAACTGTGACTGAGCACACAACGTACCGCGCAACGCATGCCGATTGGGCAGGGGACAAACGTTGCTAGTACCGTAAAAGGATTGTATCAGATAAATCCCACTTGTGCTCCACGCTGAAACCCGTGGAGTGAGGGCAATCTATCTGCCATAACATTACCCCAAACACAATGGTCCTTCTAAAGGCTCTTACAACTCATCATCCCCGCACGAAGTGGGCGAGGGTTTTCCGACTCGGAGTCACAGCCAGAAACGTTAACTTGAACCCGATTTTTACGTGGGAATTGATTGGCTAATGGTACTCCCGCCGCATGTCCTTTCCTGAGTTCGGCACTGGATCCTGTTTCTTGCTGCTTGTACTGCTTGAACCATGTGGGCTGTCTCTACTGTCTTGTTCATACTCATCCGTCTGCAGGTTTGTCCATAAGGCCGTTTGCATTTTTATCGCATCATCGTCTTTCCGATTCAGACTCATGGAGCATCGCTTTTGCCGTCAGATGGACCCCAATGATATCAAAGACTATCCTATCCCTTAAGCAATACTGATCCTCTCAGATTCTTCTGTATTCTCCAAACGAGAACCATGGCTGCTTTGAAAGTCCTCGTAACTTTTGCATGCGGTTGAGAAATGCGCTTCTTTCAACTCACAGTTCCCGTTCTCACTCTGCTGACTGTCTCTAAACATCAATTCACAATGACTCGTTCTGAATCGCCATCCCTCTTGCCTTGTACGTTCTCGCAGACGCAATCTTCGTCTGAAGGAAATAACCCTGCCTCCGGGGCCGCTATGTTCTAGCCCCTTTCGGCATCGCTCGGCCACGTCACTAACCGCTTGCTCTTACTCCAGCTTAGATCGCTACTATTGCTGTCGATGACAACCCCAGGCCGGCCAATACTATGAGCATATCGGGCCATACTTCAACCACTGGTGTAAGCATTTACATTACATTGGTTCAACAGCTCGACATCCCAAAAGTGAGAGCTCAATTTGAGCTGCTCATGTTTGACGACACGGACATTGATTGTTCACCTGACGTTCCAGTTGGCAGTTCCAGAGGCGTAACTCTTTTCACCTTGCATTCAGAAGTTGAGAGCGCGTGCCTGGTCAGTTCTTCTGGCGTGTGTTTCGGATAATCTTTCCTGCTTATGCTCATCTTTGGCTCCTACTAGTGGACACCCGACTAAAAAGGTTTCTTACTAGCGCCTTGGTTTTCATTTCCGTCTAAGATGGCATGCTTGTTTTTCTGTCGTTGTTCTCTGGATGCTGGCAACTGTCCTCATCACCTTTTTTTTTTTGCGTTGTGGTTTCCGGCCGAGTACCCGGGCGCAGACGGGTGATGGTAAAAATACTATGTTGTTATTTACATAACATCATACATAAAATATGAAGTGTCTTTTTTTTCTCGTCAATCGCCTAACAAAAAGTTACTCCCTGAAGTCGGGGACTTGGCGCAAGTGCGCTGCTACGATCCCTGTAGTCTTCAATTCCTGTTCCTTCCTTTCCAGAACAAAGCCTGTGACAAACCCGACGGGATAAAGCAGAGGCAGGTGATTCGTCATTGCTAAGTACTACCCACGAGCTCGGCGACGGTTAATGTTGATTCCCGTGTCCCACTTGGGGAACTGGAGCCGTTGCGATACGATACTGAGTCTTACTGTAATGTAACGATCAGTCAATCGATCATGGCACTTCATTACAGGAACACTCTACGGACACCCGACCGGACAACTGGGAATCGACGATTCCCTTAATCTGCAAATCACAGGGTCTCAGTAACGGGATTATCAAAAATACCGTCCCGAAGTCCATCGACGAGACAAATTGTCAACGCCGATTATCGGCTAAAGTGCAAAAGGGTTGCAAGGAGCTCCGCTGAGTCAGTGGGGTGGATCAATCTTATGTCGTTCGGCGCGTACCGTAGAATTCTCGTGCATACTCGCACTCAGCTAGTAGAAATCATTGGGCGTGGTTAGATTAGTAGTATGTTGTGAAGCGGACTTAGTTATGTATGATTGGTAAACGTTTAGTAACTAGACGCTCGCGACTTTGAGAACATGAGAAAACAATGTTGGACATTGATGAAACTCGTAGTGTCTGCAACTTACAAAATAAATTGATTTGCAAGCTATTCAAATGGCCGATATTCGGTGCCGGATCCATGTGAATGGGCGTAGCTGATGCGGCATGTGAAGGGTCTAATTTAACACGAGGACAGAACCCAAGTTGATCATGAAGACTATTAATGTTGTTGGCATGTTGTGACTGAAACTTGAACATAGTAACGTCTTGGCAATGCCTCAGTTTTTCTCTGCAATCCTTGCTAGTAGTACTTACCACATTCAAATTGAAGCACAATGGTTGTCTTGGTCTGTAGATCAAGATTGGTCGCTGTTTAACTGTTAGAGCGGCTCAATGTGGACGGCCGAAGCAATAATCTCACATAAGTTGCAAGGGGACTCGATCATCCTGACTAATGTGACTTGAAGCTTGCTGACGTCTTGTTAAGTTATCTAGTTAAAAATTGCTCTGGTGATATGAACAGTCATGCCATAGTTCCGAGTGGTGCAATTACTTACATCATTGATGAGAATGCCCGCGACGTAAACCCACCGAGAGTCCGATATAGAGATCCACGCAGATATAAAAGTCCAACATACCAGGAGGAATTCGTATACTTCGTCATTGCGATTTACTGTACTCGATTGTGAGAGGATCACATTCGCACCCTACGGGTAACGCATTTTATTCACCATAAACTGGATGCATGACGTAGAATCACGGCCAAAATGGGATTCGTTAGGAATTCATGCATAATTGTGACTGCATAGATTTGCAAGTCAGATGAGCACAATGCATCAGGGTGTCAGTGGGGCTATATCTCCTACTATGGAAGAGCTCCATTGGGGTGATCAAACGTGCCACAGATAGATCATACACTGCGGCAGAGTGTGTCATACCCACCACCACAATGTGACTGCACTCGCCGATCATCAGAGTTCGTCATAATGAGTACGGCAACCCAGTGGTTACCTTTTGACGGGGAGTACACTGGCATTTGGATCCCATGAAGAGACAAAGCCAGTCGTCGACATTGCCATCGAAGAAGGAAATTTACGAACCTGGAATACAGCGATCAGCGGGCCACTGCCAACAGAACGCTGACGTAAATACACATTCAATTGCGGTGGAGATGCATGTCTTGGTCATTGATGAATTTGGCGTGTAGGGCATGCGTGGACAGATGGGCCAGTGTAAAGGCTTAGATTGTGCTCGTCGCCCACAGTGAACATGTGCATGTGGCAGCTGGCTGGAGTCAGGGTTGTTCGGAATTTGTTCCTGTTCGGTTACGCTGGATAGATCACGTGGCCTGTCACTCTAGTCCCGACTCACTGGCAGTCATCATGCATCAACGTTAACAGCGATTCCTCACCTAGGCTCCAACATCACACTGACAACAAGAATCAAAGCAGATTTCCGGCAGTTCGCAAAACTAATAATGGTCTATTCATCACACAAGGCCAGGCACCTTAAGTAAGTTAGCGCTTGTAGGCCGTGTTGACCTCACGAACAAGACCCCCACTGCTTTTCTGTCCTACTAGTGCGACTCTTCTGTCAATGCCTCAGTTATTGTATGTACTGGCCCAAGGCTTGAGGGTAACATCCGTACTGGGCAACACCGCATCGGCACAGTCGTACGAACACACAATACGCGAGTGCCGACATACGGTTTCGTAAAGCCTCGGTTATTTATAAGTAAATTATCCGAGTTGCAATTCTGGCCATCTTCTAGTGTCGCTGAGCCGCCACGTTCGACAACACCTCGGCAAGAAGTTCGTCGTTCCTTTTCTTTTCTGAATCACAAACCACTTTACTTTGTGCACACTCACGTCTTTCACGCTAATAGTTCTCACATGTATACCACCACATGTTCATCAGCCCATCATCTCTCACTGTGAACTCCACCCTCTTTGCTTCCGTGGACAACGTTCGCTCAGCCAGGACCTACGCTTACCCATGGCCGGGATCTCTGCCGTTGTCCACACCATTGTCCTATACCTCTTTTCCATCGGGTTCTTGGTCTTTGCCTTCTCAGGTTTATTCTCCAATGTCCCCGAATAGGGTTGATGTTATTAACTTTTCGAGTCAGTCGAGTCCAAGGTTGTACAGTTCGCTAGTGTTTTCTGTCCATACTGTTTACCCGTTTTAGCTCCAGCATTTCCTCCTCTTCTGACTTGCCGGGTTCGAGCATGGATAGAAGTTCCAGCCTGGGTACGGATGTTTTTTCCTCCTCTCCATTGTCATTCCTTGGTAATAACTTACCATCTGAGTCAGGTTGCACCTCTGCATCCACTCCAAGATCTACTCTTCCGCTTCCTACATCCTCGACCACGCAAACGGCATCATCGCTCTTAACATCCTCGTATTCTGGCCCCCAGTCTACGAACTCACCTTGGTCTCCACCTGTTTCCACTTCGTCCATACCCACAAACGCAACCGTCACTATGATCTCCTCCACAACAGAAGTTTCGTCAATTGGCCCGCCTTTCTCTTCTCTAAATCTACCATCGACGTTGACTTATACAACCACATCTATCCTGCTGGTTCCAGGAGGAACCACCACCTACTTTGTCACCTCAAGCGGCGTGTTGAGCACCGAATCTCCTGGAAGCATAGTTCACAGGTAAGCGTGTTGCTTATTTTTTGACATCCATTTCGGTCCTAGACTATTTCCTGCACAATCTGAGAGGATCAACGTGTACTACACTGGATCTGCTTTCCTTGATGCTTTCGTTTTGAGTTTATTTCGTTTGTTTGTGTTCTACTCCTGCATCGTCATGATCTCTTCGACCTTCGCTGACCCTCTTTTCGTGATCCCATTGGTTTCACTTATTTGACGATTTCCCGCCTATCACACGTTGACTATTTTGATTCGACGCGATCATTCTCGGATCCTACCAGCACTGTACCCATTTCACCAGGTACTATCTCGGCGATCGTGCTTGGGATTGTGGGTGCGTTTGCATTTGCTGCTCTCTGGCTTTATTGCGCTCGTCGACGCCATCGTAAGCTGGTCCAAGAAGCTGCACTCATCTCTCCAGAGAATTATACTTCTGGTCCTCTCGATGACGAAATACTTGACGTAGAAGAGCTCCCATATGGAATTAGCAGAACTCAAAATACCGGAAATTCAACAAGCCGGACGAGTCCAGTTATGGAAGAACGCTTCGCGGGTATTCTCGCAGCTCTGCACTCAGCAGAAATGTTGGGAAGAGGTAACGAAGGAGGGAGTACTGGGGGTATATATGGGTCTCACCGCGATACAACTACCGATATAGATGATGATGACAATCTTACCCGAGCGTCATCACTGGCACCGACGTTACCCCTTCATGCAATCCCTCCTGACGATCATCTGCATACGATCCCACTGTCGCCACCTCCACCTACATCGTCACCCTTATACCATCAAACAACGCATCCAATCAGTGGATATAATGTCGCGCCATCTTGTAACTCGCACTGCGCTCGCTCTCATACACTGGGCTCTGGTTCTGGTTCTGGTTCTGGCAGTGTCGATGCCCTCACACGGACACGAACCGGAAGTGAAGAGCCACTGCTCTGTATCGGAAAGGCGACTTCAGAGGTGTCTGCTGGTCTCTCTGTTTCTAGAGGCGCTAGCCCCACTATTGCGACTGATCCAGGAAGTAATAGGCTCGGCCTTGGCTCTGCATTCGGTTCACCACCAGCCTCAATATATAGTCCTAGTGGTATATATAGTTCTCTTCAACATGATACCTCAGGCTCATACGATGGGCGGACTGCTTCCGGGAGTGGGTCTTACGGGCATGCGCGAAGCGGAACACCGAGCAGCTTCGATGTTCTCAGGAGTGTCTCATCCCAGGGGGTACTGTCTAGCGCGTACAATCACGGCCATAACCAAGGTCAGGGGTTTGGGTTTGGGTTCAGCAAGTCAGGGAGCTCGTCCAGTGGAAGCGCAGGGAAGAAGGCAGTGAGCGATCAACGTAATTTTGGAGTCCCTCCGACGAGTTTTAGGGCATGGAAAGGTTCAGTTTCTATGGAAAAGGAAAAGCAAGAGGAAAAGCAGGGCTTAACGGAAAAGGATTGGAGACAACGGACCAGGAACTCGATTTCTGCTTCTACCTCAGAAAGTTTAGATGAGAAAGAGGGAAGTGGTAGTCCGGTTCGGGGCGTTCGTGCATTGTTGGGACGCTTGCGCCGTGCAGGATATACATCCTCTCCTCACTCCTCGAACAAGGACCTTCCATCTACACAAACATCTATGGACATGGCTGCCGATCGGGTCACTCCACCTTCGATTCAGATACGGGCCGCAACACCACAACGACGGTATTCGTTCATCCTCTCGAACCCTGATCCATTTCCACCGTCTCCATACTCTGGGGTAGAAGATGTGTTGCCTACGTCCAACGACTCGCCTCACCAAGAATCTCATCTAGAACAACAGGAAGTGCTGACATACGATTCCCACAATATCAAATCTTCCTCTGGTGCGCAGGAGCTTCAACCGACAACAATGCTTCAGACTGGGTCTGCGCCATCACCAGTGCCTACAGAGGATTTGCGTCTCGTGGAAGGCCTCTTGCATCCTCGTTTACAAACTCAGGGATGTAGTGATACAAGTTTAAGGGATTTTGAAGATTACTCACGACCTATCGTTGGTGTCAGTCTTGCATTCTCTGGATGAGCTTAACTCGAATGCTCACATTCGCACTAGGTTGTTAAGAATCGCATGTACAGTGCGACCACGTTCGGGACGCAGGATGACACGGGGACTTGCCCAAGCCAAGGGACACTGGAGCAGGATGATGATTTCGGCACTGAACAAGAACATGAGACCGAAGTTATTGACGTCTTCGGAGCGTCAACACTCAAAGGCTTCCCTCTAGATGGCTAGTTTTTCAATGACTACGCCCTGCAGATAGCTCGTTGTTCGCTGTTGGGGCGTGAGCGACATCAATCACAAGCACGTACTTGATGGCACAATATTTTGACGTTTTTGGACGATCCGACACCGCGATGGTGCAGAATCTACCATCACCTTATGGTTTGTGTGCACAATACTCCTCCCGTGCTGCGTTTGACGTTACATTCAGATCCATACAACCCATATGCGTACATTGAACTTATACCCTGCGAAGAGAACAAGATTTCTACGACACTCAATGCTTTAATGGTTTCTGGTCCCACATACAATCTCAGCCGCAATGCCCTTTGCATACAGTACATGGATATCTCGACGCGCTGGCGCGTTCAAGTTGTACGATACGAGGTTCACACTCAGAACTCTCCCGAATAGATACGTCGACGGAGACGATTCGGGTCGCTCACAAAAGTCACTCTGGAGCGGGGCCCATCTTCCTCACCATTCCACACATACCCTATTATTCATGTGAATGTTTCGGATTCTCGCAGGCGAGATTCCACCTCCCCCCTCCCCCACTTTTTTTTTCTGGGTTTGCTACCGAGTTTTTCCTTTATGTGCCCATGATACTATCATAGATGAAGTTCATTTTAATACACGTATTTTCTGGTTATGTTATCTAGTAGGTTGTATATTTTGGCTTTCCTGCTCAGCATGTCCGCTCAAACGGGGAGTCGTACGATGCATTGGACGAAATGGTCAACCACCTTGCGACCGGCCCTAAACGCGCTGCCAACACTCAAACTCACTTCACATTGGTTGACTTTTCTTTAAACTTATTCTGGACTCGCACTATTGTCCCCCTGCGTCGTTTGTCATTCCTTACTCTGCAGGAGTCTACCGCAAGTCCAAGAGCAATCAGACAGCTTAGCTGGAGCGCACCCCAAGTTCGGTTTTAGTACCGTGCTACTCGTAGAGAATGTGGGGTGGTTGTTCCTTACCAAAGCTGCTATATATTTTCCTGAATATGAACATACGGCAAACCTTTAGAGAGTGTCTATATACCATAGGCTGTTGAGGGATAGTTTCGAGTGGTTCTGAAAGTCTCAGACTCTGAGCTCGTTCAACGTTCAACTTTCAAATCAAACTGTTGGGAATCCTTTGGGAATCCTTGCTATGTACTATGTAGAACTGCCAAGTTACTTCGTCGCAAGTCGCACGCACCGCTTGCATGTAGTTCAAACCCAGTTCATACTCAGCCTGTGGTAAATAGAGCCAAACTATACACCCAATCCCACAGTGAGGGATCCTCATCGTTGTCGTCAACGTCAACGCCTTCTGATCAAGACTACAACAACAAAGTATGTGTTATATTCATGTTTGCGCGGAATCAATACCACCTGTCTATACCGTTTCTTCAACTTTCCAGTCTTCATCGGCGATGGATGCTATATAATAGTAGTGGATGTGTGAGCTGATGTCTAACTTGATCTAGATGGGCCTTCAAGAATACCAGGTCGTCGGGCGCCATCTGCCTACAGAATCAGACCCGAACCCCAAAATCTACCGCATGCGCATTTTTGCGCCCAATGAAGTCGTTGCCAAATCACGGTTCTGGTATTTCCTTAGGTACGTCTCCGCAAAGCAGGATTCGCGTCGCCTTGGGTTCAATCTCAATTTATACTTTGTCAAGGCAACTGAAGAAGGTCAAGAAAGCGAGTGGTGAAGTCATTGGTGTCAACGTTGTGTGTATCCCTTGCAGCCGTTCAAGTGGCAGGCGGAATGGGATTGCTGACGGGTCTTCGAACCCTCGCATGCTCCCGCGCGTGCTTTTGTTCCATTTCTAGATCTATGAAAAGAAGCCGTTGAAAGTCAAGAACTTTGGTATCTGGTTGCGTTACGACTCCCGTTCGGGTACACACAACATGTACAAGGAGTTCCGCGAGCTCTCGCGTGCGGATGCTGTCAAGGCATTGTATCAAGACATGGCTGCCAGACATCGTGCTCGTTTCCGGTCGATTCACGTATGTGGACCCTTCCTTTTGTTGTCGGTAGAGTGCACTGACATGAATGAGTAGATTCTGCGTGTCGTCGAGATCGAAAAGGCGGATGATGTTCGTCGTCCCTACATCAAGCAGCTCCTCGTTCCAAAACTCAAGTTCCCCTTGCCGCACCGCGTTGGGAGGACAAAATCGACCTTTGTCGCTCGCCGCCCCACCACGTTCTGATGGTAGAGAGTTGTCCTCACGATGGCTCTCCAAATATTGATGGGTATTTTTACTGCGGGCCCTGTAGTCCACGTACTCTTCATCTCTCCATGCAACAAGACAAGTTACATGCATGTATGCAGGCGACACTACTATCTTCAAAACTAACTGCTATGAGTGTGATTTGATCGCGGTGGATGTCACATCAGACGTCTACTCATTTTGGGTGTGTGGGTTGTTGGCGAACGCCGGTAGTCCAAGTTCCCGAGCATCTGTCAGGCGACTTGCACGAGGGGAGAGCTGTAGTTACTTACGAGGACTTTCGCCGGGACTCAAAACAACCAGTCTCGAAGAGTTCGACAAGCTGCACATCATCCGTTATCAGATATTGAAATCACTATCATGAGGCCGGATCTGAGAAGCTACACCTCGCTCAGCCTCGCTCAGCCTGCCAAAGTCAAAGGAAATTGAGCAGTCGATTCGCCAGGTCGTGGGCGTATGATGAAAGCCTTGTCCAACTGCTTTATTTTGACTACAAGACTAGGACCACATAATACAAAAAACTGGTCGGATGCATACATACATACAAGCGATACTGATCCTGAACTTACACACCTACGAAAGCGACCTAGATTTTTTTTTTAACTTGCACGACCCCCTCAGAAAGCGTCAACACTAATTCAGAACAAGAGAAGAATGACATTGGAAATGCGCGTTGCGCGCCGTCAACGCTCGCCTTGACCCAAAAGGAATACCTTGCCGAGGCGGCTCACAGACGATTGCGCCTGCACCGATTGCACGCCACCATCTCGCAACCGTGGCAACGCTAACAATTAAAAGGGAAAAATATATATCGATGAGCCCGGATCCGATGTTCAAATCATTACGCGACGCGAATCGGCCACTTACAAAGAGATACAATGGCAGGTGGTGTCCACAAGTTTGACAGATTCCGCCACCCCTTCGGTAGTGCCACCGACCTTGATGATCGCACTCGTGGTCAACTCGGAGTCTCTCCATCATCTCGTGGACCATGAGTCGTCGTTTGTCATTGAGTGCGCCGGTCTTGGGCAAGTGCACTTGTCCGTTCGCGGGGGAAGACACCGATGCCGACGTCGACGCGGATGTGGAGACGGTTCTGTTTGTCGGCATTCTCGTAGGCAGGATCACGGTTGGAGTGGGTTCAGGACGTGCCTGTCGGATAATTGAATCCCGGTTCGTCAGCGTGCGTGTAGGGGTAGGTTGAGGCCGAGGTGCTTGTACGGGCAGCGCCCGCGCGGGAGCCGGAGCTCGCGCTGGAGCGGGGGGTGGCGCTGGTACATATATCGGTGCCTGCACGGGAGCTGGAGTTCGTGCCGGAATGGCGGCTTGTGCCGGTACATATACCGGTGCCTGCCGCTGCGGTGGACGGGGTGCGAGTACGGGTGCTCTGTTTGCCCACGGATTCTCCGCAGGTATACGAGGTCGAGGTGGTGGTAGTGGTGGTGGCACAGCGGGGACGGGAACCCGTTGCGGTCCCCGCTGGGCAGGTGCATTTTGCCGAGCACCTCGGGGTACTCCAAGCTGCGCATCTACTCTTTCCTCAGCAGCCACCAACAGCCTCTGTTCGTCCCACTGCGGACACGGACACGTCTTCCATCGCGCGCGACAGAGGTAACAAAATTCGGTTCGGCATCTGCACGTCATGTGGAAGCAGCCTAGGTGGAGCTCGATCATTTGTGAACAGCCCGGGCAGCGGGCCCAGCCAGAGGCGCGGCTGAGTTCGAGGACCTGGGCTACGTCTGCGTCGGGACGACAGGCGTGATTCCAGTCACCGCTATGCTGCTGGCGACACTTTCCGCACGTCCGCCTTCCACACGGTGCAGGACAAACAAATATCCGAGCAGCAAAAAGGCCTTCCGAAAGGGGTCCCAAGAAGCGGCTGCATGTAGCAGAAGAACAGTAGACGCGTTTGAGGGTGCTAAACTCGGCTTCTTTTTCTCGAATCGTCGTGATCAGTGCCTGCGAGAGGTGGGGTTGGACCTGTGCAAAAGGGATGTTCTGCCTGCAGCAACGAGGAGGATAGAGCGTCTCGTCCCTGGTGGCAGACTGGAACAGGTCTGTGACGCAACCGATGTCATAGTAGTGACCACAGGGTGCACGAATTTCTGCTCCACGAATTGGATCTTGGCAGATGACACAGTCATGGCCAGTTAGGCTGTCAACGGAGACGGCTCTCAGAACGAGATGTAGGAAAAGTCAAAATGGGCACACCGATTGAGCGCTGGAGTTCTTGCGGGGGCAGTGGCATTTGCGGGCCCGGGGGTAGGCCTGGACTCTGGCTGGCCGCCAAATGCCCAACCCACCACAGACGACAGCCACCCTCCCCACGTCTGAGAAGGCATAGCATCGGCTCTATTTCATGAAAATGTTTATCATCGCTGGAACACAAAATCAAGTACGCCTACCTAGCAGCCTGTGCTCCACGTTGTTGATGAGCATTTTGCTGGGCTACCGGCCTTCTACTGCACAATCTACCTGATCCGATTTTAAACAATGGCAATGAGCCCACTCACCCGTTATTATTTGGTCGAGGAACGACTCGAGGTGGCTGCGGTGGCTGCGGCGGCCTTTGGTCAACGAGACCGATGTCTTCTCCAGCGGCGATACGTTGCGCCAGCGCCCTGTCTTGGTCGACAACCGCTATGGCATGCGCCTGCTGCAGAAAATCATTCATAGCAAGCTCACGATCCGACAAGTGACCTCCATCGCGTGCCACGGCAAAAATTCTCTGAATCTCGTCTATCTCGGTGAGATTGAGCTGGTCCACGAGTCTCCGCAAGTCATCTTCATAAGTACTTTCGACTCTCTCCGCCCGTGCGAGCCGCCCGGGGGGTGGGGCTCGGGAAGGGCCAGCGAGGTTCATGGGAGAGGGAGGAAAGAACTAATGGTAAGCGTCACTGGGGCCGTGCTTTTACACGATGCTTCGGGGCACGTGGGGGACTCTACAGCAAGTTAGATAAGTACCTGAATGGAAGCGCATATGCCGTTTCATCGTCGAAATGCTTGCACAGCTAATCAGTGTGCTCGTAGGCGATGTGGGCCTCGAGCATACGCTGCGGGGAACTTTGAATTCAATTGTCAACCCACACAGCACGTCAGAGTCCACCGAGGCAGTGGCAGTAGCATTTCGACGGGGTCCGGAGTTTACCGGTGTGACTTACACGTGCACCGCAGCCGCTGCGGCAGGGTCTACCAAGGTACATAAAAAGAAGCCAACTGATTGCCTTCTTCCTCGATCACTATGATCATCACGAACGAGGCCTCCAAACGGTCGTTGGAATCTATCGAAGGTCTCAAAGTCAATCCAGACGAGGTGACTAATAGTCCGCGGTGTTAACTCGCAGATAACCAAGCATGTCTTAGCCTCCCCCGTCGTATTCCCCACCGGAAGCCAGCGGAAGCTTTTCTCCTCCCATCACTTTCAAGACCAAACCAACCAACTATCTAGCGCTCAGCAACGAAAATGACACTATCCGAGGCGAATTCGTCATCGATCCTTCCATATCCATCCCATCTTCTATGTTGCCTCCCCTATGCGACAGCAAAACAGAAGAGGATCGGGAGAATCTCAGTCTCAGGTCCAAGAACAGCTCCGTTCATGCTGATATATGGCTGCTAGGCCCTTCGGGAGATGCCAAAATCGATCCATGCAAACGGCGTACGACCATCTCCCTCGTCTCTTCACATGGCTCCATCTCTGCCCAAGTGGTGCGTCACCTCGTTCCGGCCGTACGTGTCGCTGACGTGCGCGCTAGCGAACTCTCAACAATGCCGCGCCGTTCTCACTTACTGGGCGCGCCTCACACGGAGCGATTCGGCTGGGACTACCCCGATCCTTTGAGGGGCTGATAACTGTCTCCACGCGTCACGGGAGCATCCACATGAGTGATGAGATCATCCAGAACGCGACCCAACTCAGTCAGCTCGACACTGCCCAGCGGTACTTTGTTGGTGATTTTAAATTGCTGGGGGAAGGGCCGTGGCAGGGCGATCAGGTCGAGGTCGAGGCGCCGCATGGGTCGATTCGCGTCAAGTATGTCGACGAATTGGCAGATTCTCGGGGTAGCAAGGGTTTCCTAAGTCGGTTGTTTGGAAAGTGATGTCAGTGAGACACACATCTAGTTGGGCGTCTTGTACAGGTATTGCATTTGTATCGACTTTTTCATTATGTGCTCTGCTCCACCCGAGTAAGATCCAGCTTTTGGTGACTGCTTTTTTCCAATCCGTCGCACAAGATCAAACCAGAAAAACAGAGAATTCATGTAATGTATTGTCTATAGAACGGTAGGTGACGGTAAAATCAGATGCTCGAGGTTATATATACACCAGTAATGGTTTACAGATGCGACATAGTATGCAGCGTTACGTCGGTTCTATCGTGTTCGGTCATCTAAAGTGATGTCATGACTGTGCTCGTTTCGAAAAACCAACAATATGGGAGTCTTCCTTCACATGCTACCGTCCAAGTTGCCAAAAATAAAACCCCCCCGCACACACTCCACAGCGAGTGCGACGGAAATGTCACAGGCACCTTGCTTACTCATTGCTTTGCTTGCTTGGCGGGAATTAAAAGCCACCAGAGCGTAATCACGAATCGGAGACCCGTTCCGATTCCAAGTGTGCCTGCTGACCCAATCTTGTCTATCAACGCACGGCCGATGAAGCCACCCAGGAAGAGGAAGACGATGGCCAAGATCTTATGATCCCGCGAGACGATAAGACGACGCAAGTTGAACAGTTGGGGTTCCGTCATGAGTTCACACCAGGTGGTAGTAAGGACAACTGCGGGAACAAGAAAGGGGTCAGTCAATCACAAGGGGTGTGAAGGTGAACGGAGTACGGACCGGTCGTCGTGAATTGGGTATTGAGACGTTTGCCCATGATACCTTGGAGACCCATGCTGGCGCTCATGAACCCGACGGTCACAAATGAGAGGGCATTAGTCCAAGCTGGGTCACCTCGGATCTCTGCGACGCTGCCAGAGTTGCTTTTCCATATGGCGATGGCTGCTGCCATTGTGAAAACGGTTTGGATGAAAGTGCCGGTCGCCATCCACATGCGGGTCTTGCAGCCGATCTTGTCGCCGATACGCCCAATAAAGGCGCCAAAGATGAAGCACAAGAGGGAGCAGAGGGCTTGTTGGTCGGCGATGTGAAACGAGGAGTCATGCTGTCCGTTAAAGAGACGAGCGATGGCCAACGCAAGCTATCATAGGGAGCTGTCAAGGGAATGAAGATAGGACGCTGACGATGAGCGTACTTGTATAGAATTGCCTGTCTGAAAGGCACACCAAACGAATATTGCAGAAAAGGATACTGCATCGCTGAGCACGGGATGAGCGATAAGCAAGATCGGATGCGAACCGAAGGACGTACATGAAACCGGTCATGAAGCAGTATGCCGATAACGGTGCAGGCGCCTGCGCCGTATCAATTTCCTCCATCAAAAATGCTCTAAGACTCCTCATCGCGGATAAATGATTTGACTCGATGTCGCGGCCCTCTTTAGAACGGGTAGAGTCGTAGTTGGGAACGTTCGGGTTCGCCTTTTCGTGCGGAGTGGCTGTGGTTGTGACGGTGTTGACCAGCTGGCTATTTGTGGTCGCAGCAGCAGCTGTGGGACCGTCTTCGCTCCTACGGGGAGCCGTGTCACAACCCCGTCCGATGGTCAAATCATATTCTTGTATCGGGCCAAGACTACCGGTGCTGATAGGGCGCGAGCCTTTGGTGGGAATAAGCGGAGTCCGTGACTCTCGCCGCTGATGCTTGGCAGTAAAACGGGCGGGTATACTGATCTTCCACATGCCCAGTCAAACACAAGAGGGAAAAAAAAAGACAAGTGGAGATGCGGCTCCGCATCCCCTTCAAATAGTGCGAGGTTAAAACGGAGCTAGTCTTTACCGCCGCTTATGACGGTGAACTTGGTCTGACATATATGGACGACCCTGACGGACAATTACGAGATTTTTTTGCTCGGGTCGCAACTCTCGTCCTTATCGCCGACCTCATGATAGCAGGGCTCTTGGCAGCCTGGTCCTACTTGCGTGCTCAAATCACATCTCTTGAAGCGGCTCAAACGATCCATCCCGCCGCTCTTACTTTCATCATAAAGTAAAGTTCCAATTTCGCGTGATTAGTTTGTTGGCGTAGTGACAGATTGATTTGCTTATGTAACTCGCATGCGTGTTTGTTTGCTTCCAAGGCTCTTGCCAAACAACCGCTTGGTTCTGGCAGCCATGACGACGCCACAAAAGCCGCGCGCAGCAACGTCAAGCGAATGGACCTTCAATCACAGGACACGACCTAAATACCTGTCCGACTCAGACTCGGATGCCGACGCCGATCCAGCTACCAAACCCGTCAGTGACGGTGCACGCTTGATGCGTGAAATGGATCTTTCGGGCAGGCACGAAACCGTAGAGTACCGCCCAAATCCTTGGAGCATCGCTCGGATCAATGCAGCATCCAGGCCCCTCCCCAATCCTGCTCTTGTGCCGGACCCCAACCCGGCCATTCTCATACCCCCAAAATCTAAGCCCAAGCCCATTGTCGAGGCATTCAAGAAACTGAAGAAGCCTGGAGACTTGCAAAGGGCTCAGCCGATCATACGCGACGTTACATTACGTGGTGGTGCCGTAGCCAACAAATTGCACCAGGGCTGCATGACCCCTCAGGTTCCACAGGTTCCACAGGTTCGCGTAGAAGTCCCGGGTCCGCCTCCACCAGACGCTCTCAAACACCAGGCTGGATCCGTACTGGAGGCACTTCAGAAGGAGAAACCAGCGCATATATCCAACCTTTCTAACCGTTCTGTAGAATCTCCTGCTCCCCGTCTATTCCAGCCTAGACGGATCCTTTCTGCGGACCCAGCAGTGGCCCGGTCATCCCCAGTGCGCTCGTTCACGCGCCAAGGTCCACGAGAGTTGGGTAAAGCTGTCGGAAATTGCTCTACCTTTCATCACAGTTCTCCCGGCCCTGTGTCGCGGATTCCAGTCTTAGGTATGATCCTTCTTCACCCTGGTACCTGGTAAGTGTGCCCAAGGTATTGCCTGTCCTTTAGCGGACACTGTGCACCGATCGCCCGCATTTCCCGTGGCTGCGCCCCCTCGTACGAACAGTCGGTCCGTGAACACCGTCCGTGAACCCCATTCTCCTTCTCCTTCGCCTTCTCCGCTTCCTCATCTCCTGGGGAGCACAAGCCGAGGGACGGCACCAAGTTGGCTATTGAATGCGATCGAAGAAGGGATCCATGCGGCTCCTCCTCCCTCTCATTCTTTGGTGCCTACACCCCGACAAGACGCCATCCAAGTCGGTTCTCCGCACACAAGGACTTCGGAACCGAGACCCAAGCGCATGCCCTCCCCCGGACGCACCCCTCCAAGTAAAAAACCGCGCAGTGGCTTGTTACGCTCACCAGACGTAGTACTCAAGCCGCCTTCCACATCTACTTCTCGGCGTCGCCCCAATGCGTACAACTTTGGCGAAGACAGCGATCCGGATGCCGGGTGGTCGACGCTAGCGAGAACGAAGCGGAGGGCGGCGATGTCGGTGAAGCGCGCGGAAAAACCAATGGGGATAAAGCGGTCTGGATGCTTCACTCTCCCCCTTCTTGGTCTTGCAAAGCCCATGGCGCGGGCGCCGGATGCGAAGTCCCGCGTTATCACCTACCTCCCCCCACCCATGAAGCTGGTCAATGATACTGATGATGGACCGGGAGCATCTAAGAACTGTGAGGCCGACGAGGTTGTAACAGAAGAAAGAGAAGACGCGGAAGCTGTCGACATCCGCATGATGGACTCCGACGTGACACTCGTGAACGAGGACGAAGAAGACGTAGCTGTGATCGACGTCGACGACGTCTGTATGCACTACCCCAAGACTAAAGCATACATGAAAGCGGTTTGTGTCGCGCATTTTGCTGCTGAACATGGTTAGGACGATGCTTATGACCGTCCTGTTTAGTAGGAGAGTCGCTTGAGGAAGATGCTGGGCTCTGTCGTCGAATTGCAACTGTGAGCTCGACTCGTGCCGAGCAAGGCATGACGCTCCCGGAGTGTATAATAATGCTACATAGTATATTGCATGCGGTAATGCTTTTATTTGACTGCTCGCTATCTTCACCCCTGCACGGTAATTATCAAACTACGATATGCCGGCCGGCGCTCTGATAGGTGACGACGAAATTGTGTGGACGTCACGCCGCCGTAAGCCACAGGAAATACTAGTACGCAACAACCGGTCCGCAATACTTGGGGCGTAAATATTGGTGAGAAGCGCGTCTGCACTCACTCGAGGTACTAGACAATGGTTTTCGTAGAGCAATCGTAGAGAACAACCCTTTCGGCCCTGCTGCTGGCGCCGCTGGCTCCCAGGCTGTGCGATGCATCTTCTACACACTTGTTTGTTTACGATGGCTCCGGCCACCACCAGCAACCATAAACGTTTGAACTCTCTCGCGATCGACGGAGGCTCCATTGGGGCCGCAAATTTACCGACTAATTTCCTCGGCACGATGGAATGACACGGATCGATCCGAAAATATACGTGATGGATCTCCTCCAAGAACAGACGCTGGGAGGTAATTTCTTTGACTGGAGAACGTGCAGCATACCCGCGGTCGTTCCCTGTGTGCACTTTCCGAGTGCAAGTATTAGACTACACTGCTCCGAGCCTCCTCGGAAGCGAGGCGGGCTACGGTGATCTGTGGCGGTGTACGTGAATGAGTGGAAGAGAGACTTTCCAACTTATTTCATGTGCAAGTTTCCTGCATGTAAAACACAC
This sequence comes from Leccinum variicolor, assembly GCA_038091415.1. Lineage (NCBI taxonomy): Eukaryota > Fungi > Basidiomycota > Agaricomycetes > Boletales > Boletaceae > Leccinum > Leccinum variicolor. The sequence goes on along the minus strand of JBBPOK010000092.1, from coordinate 20,957 downwards.
CCCGGTTTTTATGATTTGATTCGAGGGTGCCGGTGAGATCTAGATCGGCATCGTCCGGGAGGGCCTGTTAAAATACGACCCCGCCGGGCGCTCGAAATTAGATCTCTCTCTCTAGCAACCCATCATGGCGAACGTATACGTGAGTGCATCCTACGGCCGTACTCTGATCTCTTCGGATCGCATAGTGATCCACTCTAGTTTGATATCACAGTCGGCGACAAACACGAGGGCCGCATCGTCTTCAAGCTCTACGACGAAGTCGTACCAAAGACGACCAAAAACTTCCGCGAGCTCGCCACGGGAGAGCACGGCTTTGGTTACCAGGGATCCTCGTTCCACCGTGTCATTCCAAATTTCATGCTCCAAGGTGGTGATTTCACCAAGGGTAACGGCACGGGCGGTAAATCAATTTACGGCGAGAAGTTTGCAGGTATGTTTTCACCCACTGTAGACAATCTGTGATCATGGGCTCTCACACGGCGCATATGTAGACGAGAACTTTCTGTCAAAGCACACCAAGGCCGGTCTCCTCTCGATGGCCAACGCCGGCAAGAACACCAACGGCTCGCAGTTTTTCATCACCACCGCCGTCACCTCTTGGCTCGACGGAAAACACGTCGTTTTTGGTACGTCGTCGTTGTGAATGAGATAATTTTTCGTCAACTCGTTTTGTAGGCGAGGTGGTCGAGGGCATGGATGTTGTTGAGAAAGTCGAGAAACATGGATCTCAATCGGGCAAGCTTTCTAAGACGGTGACGATCACCAAGTCTGGGACCTGTTAGTTGAATGTGATGCGGGGAAAAGATTAGAAGGGACTATGTTTGTAGAGCAGTATCAGCTTGTGAAAAACTGGTGCACCACCAACTCAAGGTGTAACAGTCACCTAGTATACACCCAGACCGACCAGCATGAAAAGAGTATGGTCCGATGCAGTGTAATGATTTTCCTAACTATGATGAACGAGTATATCTATCACCAATCCCTCGTAGAGCAAACACTGCGCTTGGGATCACTTCCGAATTCCGCTGCTGATCTCCTATAAAGATCGGCATCGTCCGAGATCTTCAAATTTATTTGTCCGACTTGCCTATCTTTTCCTCTTTCTCCTCATCCATCATCATGGCAAACGTCTTCGTAAGTGGCCCGTCCCACACCCACACGTGCATCGATGTAATGCCGTTGCTGATCGATGATCCTCCTCAGTTTGACATCTCAATCAACGAAAAACCCGAGGGCCGCATCGTCTTCAAGCTCTACGACGAAGTCGTACCAAAGACGGCCAAGAACTTCCGCGAGCTCGCCACGGGAGAGCACGGCTTTGGATACCAGGGATCCTCGTTCCACCGTGTCATCCCACAATTCATGCTCCAGGGCGGCGATTTCACCCGTGGCGATGGTACGGGCGGTAAATCGATCTACGGGGAGAAGTTTAAAGGTGTGTGATATCTTCTGCCTTGGGAAAACGATCTGTGATCGATCTTGGGGGTCTCACACGAATATGTAGACGAGAACTTTCAATTGAAGCACACCAAGGTCGGTCTCCTCTCGATGGCCAATGCCGGCAAGAACACCAACGGCTCGCAATTCTTCATCACTACCGTCGTCACCACTTGGCTCGACGGAGCCCACGTCGTTTTTGGTACGTCGTCGTCGCGGATGAGACGATGTCCGTTAACTCGTTTCGTAGGCGAAGTGGTCGAGAATTATGATTTGGTCAAGAGAATCGAGAAACTTGGATCCGGATCGGGCAAGCTCGCTAAGAAGGTCACAATCTCCGATTGCGGGACTGTTTGATGTGATAAAGATGAGAAGTGAGAATGTTTGTACTACACACCTGTTACAATGTCCCAATTACTAGTACTAGAACTTGAGTACTATTCCAACAAGTCGCCATCATGATCAATTGGTCTGGGTAACAACCCGAGACCATCAACCATATCAGACCCACCGAAGCGCTTATTCTCCCCCTCTAACCTGCACCACACCACAAATCGTACTTCACTTCCTGCTTTGAGTCACGCGACACTTGATTATTGACCTTTACCAAGGTATGTATCTATATTCATCTAACGGGGCCCGCAGATAATGCGGGATTGGACAAATTTACGCCGCAATTTCAGAGAATGGGCCAAGTTGACCGGGTAAGTGCTTGCACATAGACTGGTGACCAATGATCCGTCTAATGATAATCGCCTCATTAAACGTTTGAACTTTCTCTAGAATACTCGACCTGGCCAGGATGTCGGAACGGTAGGCTCCCCTCTTTTCCTTTTTCCACTGCCACTAGCTCACAGATTGATCTGAATACACGGATGCTGGTTCTCGGACGATCGTTTGCTATCGGATATTGCCAAACATGCCGGGAGCTGCAGAGGACCATCGTCCGATGCAATGCACATTGTCGCCTTGGGGGCGTCGATTGATCATCAATCTTGATGGAATCCACGACATTTTCATCCGCTTCCAACACTTGACATGGCTCGCAGCCTGACGTGAGAGGAGGATAAGATATATCCCTTCCGTTCAACTATTGCTTGCAGGAGGCATATCGTCATGCTCCAAGACGTGGTCGTCGAATTGCCTACCTTGCTTGATTGAGATCGAAGTGACTGGTTCAAACCACACTCGAGAGCACCACTGGATGGGATGAACGAACTTACTTGGGAATTTCAGGACCTTCGAGTACATCAATTTCCTTTTTCTCGCTGCTATTCAGGGTCCAAGCAAGTGTCGTAGCCTGAGGCGGTAAGGAATCAGCGCACGTTGCATGAAAAGGCAAATTTTCAGAATGACATCGCCTTCGACAATACATATTCCCTTTGCAAAATTATTGACTGCAGGTTGGCATGGTTGGACCAGAAGTTATACCTTGGAGCCCATGCTATCTGGCACATGCAGCAGTCATGACTTCAAGCGTTTCTGCAACGCGTTGGTGTCCACACAAACATTGTAGTTGACATCCTACAGCGCTCAGCGTCAGAACCTGTAACATAATAGAAAACGACGTCCATATTGCGGCGCAACACGGCATGAACTACAACAGATTACCATGAATGAAGTTTTTAAAAAGGTAGACGACATACGTGAAAATAGGAAAGAAAGTTTGAACCACAAAAAAGTTCGGGACAATAGACCACATTCCATTTATCAGAGAATAAATCAAAGGAAGCAGTGTTCACTCTCTGCATAGGGTATCTAACAAGCATCCAGAGTGTCAAGTCCATATACCGGAGCCATGACGTGCGTCGGAACAAATCGAGTCCAGAACTCCCCGACGTCTCCCACACTTGTGGCTGCCCCAGCTCATGCGACGACGAGACCAAGGACAATGGCAGCAGCCATGCTCATACCGAAGGGAATGTAGTTGGCAACAGCAGCACCAGTTTTGCTCGTGGATGTCGACGATGGGCTACCAGAGCCGGTTGAAGTGCCAGAAGACGACGACGAGCTCGTGGGGTAGGTAGAACCAGCCGGTTTGACTGTAAACTGAGCCGAGGCGTAGACCTATATTTGGTAATTGGAACATCGAGATGAGAACGGAGATTTGAACAGTGAATGGGAGAAAAGGAAACGCACATCAGATTGGTTCAGGATGTTGCTGAAGGAGATGGTCCAGGAGGGTGAGGCAGCCAGGCTGGACTGCTGTTGGTTCACTGTGAACGAGCAATCATAGTTTGGGACGTTGGCAATCAAAGCAAGAGGAGCTGTCAGGATGGTGCTGTCTGTGTTGGAAAGGCTAGTTCACAATCTGTGTGTGAGTTTTAGAGGGAAAAAAGGGCACGCTGAGACTGACACAATTGTATATGCACTATATGGAGAAGTATTGCAGCTCCAGGCGAGGGTGTTCTCAGTACCAGCGACTGATGGAAAAGAGGAGAACGAAGTAAGAAGGTAGAACGGAGAGATGGAATTTCAGGACGTACCCCACCAAGAGGATGGGCTGGGGTTGGTGATGGTAAGCTGCGCTTGAACGTATGCAGCGAGGAAGAGAGCGACGGCGAGGAGGCGGCAACCGAACATGGCGGGACGACGGAGAAAGGAGTGGTGAGAGAGAACGAGCGAAGGATTAAAAGTGTGCTGGTTGTAACACAAACAGCCAAAAATACCAACTCGAGGTCAGCCAAAGTTTTTTTATTCTCCGCTCAACTTCCCAATGCGACCTAGTGTTACGTTACAAGACTGAGTGCTAGTACGTTACGGGTTACTAGGCGGGGATACACGAACTACAGTACTTCTAGTACTTAAAAAGCTAAACGCGTCGACAGCTTCACTGCAAAAAATAATAGTAATAATAAAAAAAAGACAACAATACGGCGACCCAAGCTCAAAGTCACTTGTTGACTATCCTCCCCTTCAGTCTTCTCTCGGTCACATCCTCGTTTTCCATCGTCATTACATCAAAGGTATCCGGGCTGCTCGCAAAAGAGCCAAAGAATGGAGTAGCAGGACTCAGTGTAGATGGCGTACGAGACGAGTAGGTGAGTGCCGGGGAAACAACCACAGGAGACTTCGGTCCTACTTTGACCGTCGAATTCTGCTTGCCGAGTTGGGGAGATTTCTTGGTGTAAACCTGTGATGCAGACGAGGAACGGAAACGTGCACCTCTGTCTTCTTCAAGGTAGCTTCGAGCGTCACCATGCGGATACATATATCTATGTTTGAGCTCAATATTCTTGTCACGGGAATTACTGATAGGATTGTTGTGGTCGTCATTATGGGTGTCATTGATATTATTCGGACGTGTAGATGATCGTAGCAAAGAGGGATGCGACTTCAATTCCGCCGATGGGATGACTTGACGAGTGTTAAAAGAAGGGCAAGAAATTTGCCTAGACCCGATTCGTTCTGCACGCTGATGATGGCTTTTCCCTCGTTTCCCAATCTCTTCGTAGTCCAGTGGTGGTGCAACTATGCTGACTGCACGGCTAGGAGGACGCACAAATCCAACGTTCGTCGAGGGTAGTACAGCGGCAGGACAGAGATCACCTAGTCCTTGCAAATTGTGACAAGTCCGTGCGAAACTGCGGGGCAGGTGGCCCATGGCGTGAAAGTCGTCCTCGGAAATTGTAGGCAAGGTATCCCTGGAGTTTCCAACGACCACTGATACATGAGGCGACTCTGGAAGAGCGGAATCGAAGCTTTGAACGTTTTCATTGATCCTTCTCAACGAGGCTGGTATTGACCGGGATTGAGATAGTTGTGCGTGTGCTTCGAGAATGAGTTCCTCAGCTGGAGTAAAGCCATTGCGTGCTTGAGTATGACCTCGAGGCAATGTGGTGACAAGAGGCTCTGGGGATAGCAAAGCAGCACTTGCAAGGGCCCGAAGCTTCGCCTGCTGCGACATGAGGTACTCGTTGTTGAGGGTCAAGTTTCTCATTGTATCGTCCAGCGCCCCACCCTCGTAGCCCATATTCTGTATCGATTGCAGCAAATTGTCCATCTCCGAGATCGGAAGATCCGAAACGGATGGCAGTGGCGACTCCTTGTATGTATAGCGCAGATTGGAAGGGAGCGAACGAGACACGGGAAGCAACCTGAAGTCTGGGAGGGTGGGGAAAGTAGCCTGATTGTCCGAGTGCAAGGTCGCTAGGCGCTGAGACTTGGCTGTCTCATTGTCACGGGCATTTGTTTGGAGATCTTGGCCTCTGAGATTGAGTAGGGCGGCCTGGGCAATGGTCAAGCGCGAAGGAGATTGTTCTTCGTTCTTCAGCGTCCTTTCGGTACGCTGTAACAACCGCCCCGTGAGTGAAAGTTGTCAAAGGAAACGCGTAACACTAACTCTGAGTTCTCTTTGCTCAGCGCTATCGGCAAAGCGAACAGAAATTCTGCAACCAGGATCATTCCATCCGCGTACCATCCTTCCGTGCAAACGTTCGATGGTTTCTTCCGCTGCGGCGCGACTCTCGAGACTTTGACCCGTGCTTAGGTACGGAGTGAAGGGAGAATAATAATATTGGACCTACCGGACAAAAGCGATTATTCGGGGAGGATTACTTAGTTTGGTCTTGAAGAAGCGACTACTTTTGATCTCGTAGGGTTGCATCAAAGCAGCAAGACTCTAAGCAATCACACGTGATCAATTTTTGTGAATTTCGGTGCAAAGTGAAGCAATACCTCTTCATCTGTTGACAATGGGAGTCTTGTAGTAAATTTAGTATTGTGATGAGACGAAATGCGAATGACTCACCCTTCTATATAGAGATTAGTCGAGGTAGTATCCTGGAGTTTCTCCATGCGGAACTTGAATGAATTCGTGTCCGTGTCGGTTGATTGAACAGCAATGTGCTGCGCATACTCAGTGCCAGGGATCCGATGCACTCGCTACGATAAACGTGAACATGAGAAACCATAGATGAAGCATGACCCACCTTGGAAAACGAAGGATGAAGGTTACGATGTTTTCGAAGGCCGTCAATGCATCTTTGCGCAGATTCCACATCATGGAATCTACAAGGAAATGCGAATTTCTGAGCAAGTCACCAAGCATGCAGAACTTCGAGGATGCCTTACAGGACGAAACCGTAACCCCTAGATAAAGTGAATCAAAACATGATTGACGACAAAGGCCAGAAAAGACCAACGTAGGTTTCTCGCTCACGTGCCGAGTAAATGTCCGAACGCTTTTAATATCACCGAATGGTCGCGCAAGGGCAAAGAGATCTCGTTCGGAAAGATGGGGAGGGAGGCCATTGATATAGACGTTTGGCGTCCGTTGAGAGGTAGTAGGAATATATTCGGTAGAAGATACTTCGCTTAACGTGCACTGAGAATCTGCAGAGTTCGGGAAAATGCGATCGTATGTAGTCGCGGAGCTTGAGACACCTGGAAAATCAAAAGAAGCTTACACCGAAGAAAACTGTCATTCAAACGCAGATAACAGTAGAATGGAGACTCACGTGTGATGGACTGTCTGTATTTCGGGGACGAACAAACTGGTTCTACGCTACCGGGATCAAGGGGTTGCGACAAGGGTTCAGCAGGGTGGTGGTCACGCCGCAACGTAGTAGGCTCTGGAAGTATAAGACAAGAAGGATTACTGTTGATCGAGATGGACATTGTTGTCAAGTTTTGCGTTGGGGAATTATTAGGCTGAACGGTTGATTGGATTGTGGACATGGATGTGCTGATTCTAACGGTGTTGTGGTGAGAGGATGGAATGCGTGTTGTAGGTGACGCAGAAAGCTGTGTGGACGATAACGGAGAGTTGGGCTGTGGGAGAGCGACTTGTTCTGCAGAGTTGCTGGTATGTAGGAGGGATTTAATGGAACGGACATGGTGTTCGTCTGAGGTCGTTACGGGTGGGTTCTGCGGCGAGGAAGGGGAAGGGCACATAGCGGTGACTCGGGGAGTGCTCGAGCGGGAGAGGTAAAAGCCAAAGAGGACAGAACCGGCGAACCTGACGTAAATAGCGCGCTGTAACGATGACAAAAGGGAACTTGAAAGGACGAAGTAGGCGGATGTGGGGGAAGAAGGAAAAACGAAAGGAATGTGGACGAGAAGACGGGATTCTTTATATTCTTTTGCGACGGATGACGCACGGGCCCTCTCTATGGACGGAAAGAGTCAAACTTTAAATGGATCGTCGGAGGCATACTTCGAGGATGCCTCCGTTAGCGCCGTAGCATAGAAAGGAGAATCGCACCTAATTAAGCAGGTCTTGAAGTTCAATTTAGAACTCCGATAGCAAATTAGGAAATTGCCATCCTGTAACGGTGATCGCTACACCACAATTGCATCGCAGAGGCTACAGTAAGTATCCGAATATTACAGCAATATAATATAAATACATATCATAAAGCGCAAATCATCATGACAGGTCCATCTCATTCGCTTGACGCGTCCCCGGTACGTCATCAAAATCACTCAGCGCGGCTATGTCATCCTCGTCAAAGTCTAGATCTGCAAAGTCCGCGAACGCCGCGTATTGCTCAACTTCTTCTTCCTCCAACTCGTCAGGGGTTGGTTCCGCACTGCCCAACTTTTGTTCTGGAAGAGCGGATGAGTGGAAACCAGGTAACATGAGCGACCCTGCTTACCCAGTAGCTCGCTTTCCCATACAGTGGCGTCCTCCATGTCCGGATCAAACGAGGAACCGACTTCAAAAGCGTAAGAGACACGGTAAGAATGATTTATCTTGTTGTTGGCGCTTTGTATAATTCTCCGGAAGAGCTAACGTTCCGTCCACGCTCCGTAAGCGCAACGCGTCGGGACCCCTATGTACGGCAACGCACCTCGTCCTGCATGATGGCATCATCCGTCTCTTCTTCTTCTTCGTCCTCGCATTCCATGAATATATCGGAACATTTGTCGCTGCTTCTCCGCGAGCTGACGGCCCGCTCACGTAGCTTCTGTGCATGTTCTCTGCATCGGGCTTGCAAGCGTTCCCGGAGGAATACTTTTTGGGAGTCCACCGAGGTTTGGTTTCCATTGCGAAAGAGAAGTTTTGCAGCGGATGGGGTAGAATATGATATAGGAGTCATTGATTTATACTGTGCGCGCCGCCGTTCCCGTGCTTCGTGTATTGGAGACGAGTAACTCGGAGATGCGAGCGGAGAGGAGTTCATTGGCTGGTGGCTTCGTGCCGAATAGAACGAAGTTGGTGTGGAACATGCGAAAGAAGGCAAGGGACTGGATGAATGTACCAACATGTCTTGACAGTACTGGTGAAAGATATCAAGTCAACGAATCGCTTACTGGTCGCGTTTGTTGATACGTGTTGACGTGTCACACTTCTCTCATGTGACTTGACTTACAAAGCGTCCACAAATAGTTTATCGGCGGCACCTCCGTCGCTCGGGTTAAGTAATTGACGGAATCGATCACTGAGGCCGTCTCCAAGCCACGAAACGCAACAAAGCTTGTCAGATAAACCATTATAATCGTACCTAAACGAGACACTTCCAATCACTCTATCGATACAATAATCTAGTCTCGTTCCCAGACGTTCGGAGCACTACAATAATAACCATCCTCTCAGCCAATCGTCATTGTCGCATCTACCAGCCTTGACACACGTGACACGTCAGGTTCCTGACTCGGTCTCGACGAAAAGATGACATCCTTGATTATCTGCGAGATCAATCCGTGCTGTGCTTCAGCAGCGATTTTCTGGCTGTGAAGACCAAACAGCAGTTATATTAGTTCTTATCCCTCAAACTGAGCAATGAAAAGCTTCTGAGATATTACAGACCTGTCTTTGACGGCCTTGGTAAGTTGATTGTCCTCCTTCTTCTTGTCTTCTTGCTGGAATGTAATGTGAGATGTGACCTCGAAGACCAAAGTGAAAAGGTGGTATACCTTGTTGGATCCTTTTTCGTCTTGGCCTTTCAAAGTTGGTGCAGGTGCCCGTGTATTGCCCACCGCTGTCTGTGCTCTCGCGAGTTTTTCGTGCAGATCCGTAATCTGAGATACAGCATAGGCACGATTCTACGAAAAAGGCGATCGCATTCGGCCCAAACGAGTGTTAAAGGGAAGCATACCGAAATCAAGTTGCTTCCGCTGAGCGTATTGACCCAGTACTTGTTCCACAGCAGCCCAAGCAATTCCTCGTCCAAACTGGATTTGAATATTTCGACCTCGAGTTGATAATACTGATTGGCATGGGCACCGAAATCTTCAATCTTGGCGAGGGGGATAGATTGGTACTCGGAGGTCGTCGACGTCGGAGGGGTATAGTCCTTGGGGTAAGTACGGAATGCACCAATATCAACTTTTCCAGCGGAAATGGTGCGGTTGGGATCGATCTATGAGTATACAAAGAAGATGAGAGACGAAGGTGAGATAGGAAGGAGAAGCCAAACGTACGACGACAGCCACGAAAGGATCTTGGAATTGCTGATTGTTCATCTGTGTATCGACATCTATACCAGACAACCAGCAACCATAGCCGGGATGGGAATGATACCATCCAATCGCGTTCTCCAGTCGCTTGACCTAGCCAAGCGAGGATGTCGATCAGTCTTGCATGAGTGATAGCGCATACTATCAAGAAATACCTTTTCACACTCCTGTATATATGTGACCATGTATTCGTTCGCTTCGTTTGCAGCGTTGACGCGTGTTTCGGTGCCTTGAACGGGCAACGCAAATGAATCCATTATCACGATTGAGTTGCCCACGACCTTTCCTTGCATGAGGCCCATAATTTCGTGTGGTACTCCTGATCTGGCATGTATGACCTGTCGAAGGCGGTGGCATCAGTGGGCATAAGATGAGTGAATTGAGCGAACCATTTTAATCAGTGCAACTGCAGATATTTTACACGATTTGAAGTAATGCGGACTATCAAGTCACGATGAGTACGGGGCGGGATGAATCACGGCGTATAATGATTTGAACAGGAGGTTGTGGCCGCGGTGCACGTACTCTTTGTCCCAAGGTGCTTGTTGGAGGATCTGTTTGTTGGCCTGGACATCGAAGGCATATATTTCATCCTTTTGTGAGATTTGATGCACCTGGTTTGCCAAGGAAAACGTCTGATATGCTGTTGAGGAAGCCATGGTCGTTCTGGATCAACCCAGATTGTGGCAAGACTGGCTTGTTACGTAAACAGGTGCATGAACATTTCCATCAATTCCATGGAGGACAAATTATTATGTCGATTCACGCTAAGCGACCTCGATTGTAGTTCCAGGTAGAATAGGAGACGACTCTAACGGTACCGGTGCCATATAAAAGCTGGAACTTACATATGCCTAACTACACCGCCAGCGGCGAATCTTTTGAAGCCAGTTCTCCTACAGAACCCCTGTCCGTTCCGCGTCCTGCAAAGCTTTGAGAATACCAAAAACGACATGGATTCCTTCCCGTACAAGCTCCAAGTCGTCGGACAGCACACGACTGAGCACAGGGGATATCTTGTCTGGGTGCCAACGAAGCAACGAACTCCGTATCCTCTCCCTCTTCGTCGACGTGTTCGTCCTCACGGATAGGCTCTCAAACAAAAAATCAGATACGGCGGTACGTGTGAGTGGGCCAAGGTCCCGACTCGACAGGATAACCCCAAGTGGCCAAGGAAAGTCAACGAACGCGATTGAGGCCGTCGCTGCCTTGAATGACGACTGCATCGCGCGCCAACGCGCCTCGTACGCTTCCCATCGCAGCATCTTCTGCCTCTCCACGTCTTGGAGGTGTAGTTCCAGGCGTATCTGTTCTGTCCGTGCCCTGTCTCGCCTGCCGAACGTGTCTCGGAGAACGCCGCCGGCGCGTACCCATTCTATCTCGCTGGATTCGCCGAGGGCGCGTTCTTGTTCGCGTCGTTTGCGTCGTTCCCCTTCCAACAACGCCTGCTCCACGTTCCCGTTCCCATCGTCGTGTCCAGGTTGTCCAGAGCAGTTCTGACTATTCCACGTGGTACATGCTGAGAAGGTTTCTGTTTCTGAGGGTTGGACTGGACTGGCCGCGCTAAAGGACGTGGGTGGGAAAGCCAAGTAGCCCTTCATGGAAGGACAGAGTAGCTGAAAGTTGAAGATGCTTAGTCAGCACAGTCGTGAGTATTGTCCAAATGCAAACCCTAACCCTAACCATCACATGGATGTTGTCTCGCTCACGATGGTTCCCTCACCGCCGTCTTCTTGCGCACCAAGTCCGACCCGCATCTAATGGCGTTCCCGTCTTTCGAAAGGGTAGAAATCTCTCTGAGCGTTATCGAAGACTCGAAGACACTACCAGAGAAACATCCGAACGTGCCGGGCACGTTGCTCTGCTTTCTCAGGACTCTGCAAGTGTAACCAAGCTTTCGTCCGATGTTGTTCGGACGCACACGCCACCCAATACCATCGCCGGTTTCGTGATACCAAAAGAGCCCCGCGCACCTGCGGATGATGGTATGTATGCCAACCTTTTCGCCTCTTGAGACCGCTGACGTGTGGGGTCCGACCGGAGAGTGCTGCATGTCTGGATGTGCCGTGTGTGTGTACGATCTGTATGAAGACGCGCTGGTAGCATACAAGGAGTCCGTGGTGACCCTCCGTGCTGCCCTCTCAGCACGACACATACCCCAGTCCGAATGGCCTGCCCACATACGCATTGACAAAGGATCTCCGACCCCCATGCCCACGACGACAAGCGATAAATCCAAGAATGCTGTACTCAGTGTGTTTGAGGAAATGGAGCGAGCTCTCAAGGGAAAGCGGGACAGACGAGCGGCAGTCGAAGCTGAGAGTTCGTCCTGACCATCTCTCTCGAGTTGGTTGACGCTGATGCTGAGGTAGAGAGAGAAAGAGGGGAGGTGCTCGTGGGAGATGGGGCGCAGGTAGAACTGGATCTGCGGGGGATCTACGAGAGCATTAAATGGGTTATTTTTCCCAATCGCTAGAGTCCCAAATGACACCTCGAGTCAGAAGTAGACTTATATCCGACGCGAAGTTATTCTTACATCCCACTTCTTAGGAACGCCCTGGTTATATATTCTTGGTGTCAACACCCACGCTAGAGGAGGTCTTAGTATGTGCCAACCATGAAACGATCGCCAGTCAAGACGCGAAATTTCTAGTGCAGAACGTGGATAATCGGGGTGATGAATTTGGTGGTCAGGCCTTCAGGCTGGAGCATGAAGATCGCCCAGCTGGAGTCGTTCAAGGTGACGCAATGTGCAACAGGCGCAGAAAGAACGCAGGTACAGATCTCATCAACTTTGAGCATCCCTCTTCAAGACTTAAAGATTGAAGGTATGGTTCGAAATTTTTCACATACAAGACATTCAGTGCAGACGGAATGCAAGCAGATCAGCGATCTCCAGTATTCCATCGTCAAGCGAGCGAACTTCATAGAATGCCGTACTTGATCACTCAAACAAGCCTTCAACGCAATCGTTATCTGGATTCAATAATGTCTATGTCTATGTCTATGTCTATGTCACTGTCAGGTCTCCCTCTTTACCAACATACGTCACATTGAAAAGCGCTTCTGCTTGGATAATCAGTCCATGGAGTCTAAGCCAAACGATACCACGTACTCGGAAGTAAGATCCTTTAATTTGCACCAAGGGTACAGCGATGATGAACAGAGCGATGGTGATCCTACGTTGAATGTATGGGCAGAAGAACAGGAGACCGAAACCACAGGATAAACGCACGCAGCTTCTACGCTCATGACCAACAACCCACCCGACTTGGTCGCCCACGAAACCTGAAAGTATGGAACGAAGAATCCTGCCCTCGTTTCCTAAGACATTGTATCAGAATTGAAGAGACTACGTGCGCACCACCAAGAGACCGTGCGAGATTTATTAACGCACTGATCTCTCCCTAGGCGAAACACGTAACGCGTCAATGTTTGATTGATGTGCTGCTCGCGAGAAAAGGACACCCACCTGATGCTTGGGGAAACAGTCATTGCTGTACGCGTCTTCCGACACGCTCAATAGTTGCGCGTACTAGTGCACGATTGGACACTCACAGACCGCGACGGTATTCATCATTATAGCTACCTGTGCGATCCCCCAGCCAATTATCAGGGCACCCACATTCAAATACTGAATCCCCGCTCCAAGGACCAAAAATCCGCACAAGAACAAAGGCATCGCCAGGTAGCATACCCTGGCGTCCGAGTCATCGTCATGGATTCGACTTATTGTCATATACGCACCATAATCGATTTTCGGCCTTGAAGATGCCATGATTCTGCCGAATGCTAAATCTCATGATCCAATCGTTCGCAGACCGGCCAATCAATTCGCCAAGTATGACAGCAATCTGATACAGAGCGTCAGTTCGATGACCCCATGCGATGCTAATTCTGGTACCGACAATCGGAGTGGCATACGCGCCAGCGACGATATAACCCTTGTACCCGAATCCAACTGGCTGAGGGGTGGTAAGAAATACTACATTTGTGACCTGCTAGACATTAATAATCTGCACCGATCGACACTGGAGCACGCACGTTCACCCCGATACCAAATCCGAAGACGGCCAACTAAAGAAGAAAGTACGTTGAGTACACAGAACCACTTGCCCGTACATGGCCTACCTCGAACACGACCACAAAGATGAACTGCGGTCGCCAGACCACATTCAGGCTGGCCATGCAGACCTCCAGCCAAGGTGCTCTGTATTTCGCTAGCTGACAACCAGTCACGCCAACGAGCGTTTCGTAGCGATTACGCCAGCCGGACGATTTGCAAGGTGGAGATCGATTTTTCCTTCTGTCATACATCCTATCGGAGAGTTAGTACCTCAGATAATGGAGTAAACGACGTCCCCTTACGTCTCTTCCATGAAAAGAACAACGAGCATAAGGACAATAGCGTTGTAGATACATCCTACGCCATAACACCATCTCCAACTAGACAGAGAGCTAAGTACCCCGTACCCATCCGCAGACATAATCAAATAACCTACCTTGTTCGTGTGAAGAGGAAGCCAAATAGGAAAGGCGAAACGAATGGGGAGCTAGGATGCGGCTGGATAAGACGACAGTATGTTAAGAGCGAAAGGCTGGAGGCGTACACGATAAACCCTGATGTCCACACGTTAAGTTTCCGTGCCTGGAGGTGAAACGGATAGATGTCCGTGACTACGAACAGACCCTGTTGTTTACTGTATGTAAATACAAATTCGAACACGGATCGGATTGAGAAGCATACGGTAACCTGGGGACACGTCCTTGAAATATTTTCAGTATGCAATTCGAGCAGTGAGTAGAGAATAACTAACGCAAAGAAAGCATTGAGACAACGCATCGCTGATCCTATGGTTTGCCAGCCACGCCACCTAGAACGGAAGGAAATGACACGTACCAGCGAAAGTAGGCAAATCTGGGGCCAACGTCGCACCGATCAAAAGGCCAAATGCCAATATCTGCGTCCAGAATAACACCGGCAAACGTCCGAAGCGTCTCATCAACATCACGTAGAAGATACCTCCCCAACCTTTACAGTAAAGTCCGAAGGAGTGTCAGTGCATGATCATTCGAGACGCGCACACGACGTGATTAATCACCGATAAGGAATATATTCCAGCTGTGTTGAATGAGCATGTCATTCACTTTTGAAGGTGCATGAAACGAGCAACTCACTTCGACGTCAAGTTGTCGATGACGCCTGTCGTCGTATCAAACTGCTGCGCCAGCTCATAGACAGTTCCAATGCCTATTGCGCACGTAGACCTCCGTCAATACAATCGCACGATGAACAAAGGCGAACAGGAACATAAAGCGCAACTCACCGATAGACGAGTCAAAGTCAGGAACGAAAGCGGCCATTGTGATAATGAGCAGATGCAACGCTTTGCGCCGATCGCTCCACTAATATGCCACGATAATCAATGCCTCTCCGTCAAAAACGCCAATACACGCACGTTTTGTGGGTCATTTGGATCATCGCTTGGTTGTGGCCAGAGCACCATCAAACCGTCGTCGGTAAGCTTGAGTTGCGAAGCGACTGTATCCCCAAACTCGGCCTGGGCCAGTCTAATTTCACCAAACGAGCGTTTGGAAGCGTGGTTGGTAAATGGAGGTTGGAATTGCAGGGGATACGTACTCTGGATCAACGACGAGTTGTCCTGCAGCCTCTTCGTAATACGCCACCAGATCAATTTCTTTCGACTCGACCTCTGTCACACTAAGATTCTCCTTCATGGAGCCCTCGTTGGTCTTGCTCAACCAAACAGCATCGTGGCTGTCGTGATCCCCAGTGAAAACCCTCCCTGTTCGGATATGACCGGATATGTTGTTTTATGTATTTACTATTATTTTTATGATCATATCTGCCCCTATCTGATTGCCTCAATCTGGTTGATCGAATGCATCGATGCTAGTTCAAAAATGGCAACGAGTGGCAACGGCAACTCACGTTGTTGCCTCCGGGCTCACAGAATGACGCGGACGGTATGCAGTTGGCAATATGTGCCTGCCGCCGGCCCGGGCTGCAGTACTACACCTTGCAATATACAAGTCTTCCATCTGCCTCCGAGTCCGAATCCGAGTCCGCCCTTCCTCGACCCTCCATGGACGCTGGAAGCTCCCAGCGATACAACTGCGTATGCTCGAACTACAACTATGGCCGTCCACATCCTGTCTCTTCTGCTACATTCCATCGCCATCTCAACCAGGCTCGCTCAGAAGAAGAGAAACAACAGATACAGGATGCCAAGTTCGATGGTATTGATCGACCTAATCCCCGCAGATCTAGAGGTACTGCATCTCGTCGACGGGATAATCGACAGGATAATGCTCCTCTGGAACAGGCGCATGAGCCAGAAGAACCTCGGGCCTCTGTAGATCGACAGCAAGAGATGCCCGACGTATGTATTTCTTTTTTATCTATCACATCCTCCCTGATAAATACTCCAGGCCCGGGCTGGTTCATCTGCATCATCCCCCCTCGTTCGTTCACATTCCCTCGCGTTCGACCAAGATTCTCCCCCTGTGTTTCTGATGCCAATGGATGAGATCGATCAAGAGCTCGATGCGCTTGACCCGTTCCCTCTCGACCCTCCACGCCCACCCATCCCTGCTCCACGGCAAGATGAACCAAGGACCATTGCGGACCTCCGTGCTCTAATTGACTACCAATCCAGAACCCGTCCCACTGCCGATATCGACACGCTCGCCGCACTTGCCGTTTTCAAGCCGATGAAGGATACCATGGCGTATATCCAGCATCTCTTGACTGCATCCATCTTCACTCAGCCCAATCTCTCACCCAACGCGCTCCAGTGCCTGCTTCATCCTCCGAATACACCCCTTGTAATTGACGATCCCATCACACGTTTCAGCATCTCGACGTATCTCTCTTTGGAAAGCGCCTCGCAAGCATCGTACACCGGTATTGTCGAAGCCTTCAAATTCAACTTACGCCATATCCCTCAGGCTGAAATAGGTGCACCTCTTTCTTTCCATGCCGTCGAAAATCTTATCGGCACATTCACCGGAGTCGAGCCTATACTAGAGGACATGTGTCCTGAGTCGTGTCTTGCTTTCACAGGTCCCTATAGCAACCTGGATACATGTCCGATTTGTCAAGCGTCGCGATGGGATGAAGGGAAACTTCAAGGGTCCAATGGCCGTCTCAAGATCCCAGTCAAGCAGTTTACAACGATTCCAATTGGTCCGCAGCTCCAAGCGCGGTATCGCAGCCCAGCCAGCGCATCTCAGATGCAATACCTTTGGAAGAAGGCGCAGGAGATACTTGGCGACATCGTTACAACCGGCTCCCCTCAGATTCCTGTTGTCGACGACATCGCTATGGGGTGGGACTTCCTCGGCGCTGTCTTGGATGGAGATATCCGGGAACATGATATAGTTATCATGGTATCACTCGACGGCGCACAACTCTACGACAGCAAAGAATCCGACTGTTGGATGTACATATGGGTGATACTCAATCTTTCCCCTGACATTTGCTATCGCAAGCTCAACGTTTTACCTGGCGGCTTCATTCCTGGTCCCAAAAAACCAAAGAACGTCGACTCGTTTCTCTTTACAGGTTTCCATCACCTCGCTGCAATTCAGCGAGATGGTCTTCCCATCTGGAATTCCCTCGCCAACTTCCTATTCATTGTTTTTGTCTATCTTATTTTCACGACTGCTGATGGCCCTGGCTTGGTGTATTGGGACGGCATGGTTGGTCACAGCGGCAAAAATGGATGCCGTTTGTATTGTGGTATCCCAGGGAGACGAAAGGAACGTGCTCATCGGTATTACCCCGCACTCCTCTGTCCTCGCGACCGAGTCGCCGAAGGCAGTGACCATCCCGACATCGACGTCTTTAACATCCCTGCTGGCGGTTCTGCCGACTACGTACAAAATCTGCATAAAATTGTTGCCGTCGCCAACCAAACTCAATGGGACAAAATGAAAACCGAAACGGGCCTAACAAAGCCCCCTTTGATTCTCGGTCTTCCCCCTACTCGTTCGCTCGGAGTCCCCCTCTGTATGACCACCGACATCATGCACTTGGCCGGTAATATTTCAGACCTTCTCATATCACTCTGGCGTGGCAACATGGACGTTGGCCCAGGCGATGACAAGTCCACATGGGACTGGGTTGTTTTTAGGGATGAGAATCTCTGGGCTTCTCATGGCCGTGCTGTCGCCGCCGCCGGTCCATATCTCCCTGGATCTTACGACCGCAAACCACGCAATATCGCCGAGAAGATCAATACGCAATACAAGACCTGGGAATTCCAACTGTATACCTTTGGCATCGCGCCAATTCTTCTCTATGGGATACTCCCTCCAAAGTTCTGGGCGCACTTTTGCCTGCTCGTCTGTGGATTCCAGCTCATATGCCAACATTCCCTGACTCATCAACAACTTGAAGACGCTCACACTCTCCTCTGCGTTTGGGAGCGTGAGTTTGAACTATTCTATTACCAACTTCGGCAGGATCGCATTCACTTTGTTCGCCCTGTGGTACACCAGATTATCCACCTTGTTCCTGAAGCCTTTCAAAAGGGCCTGCCTATCTGCTATGCCCAGTGGACCATGGAAAGGACGATCGGAAACTTAGGGCAACAAATCCGACAACCCTCCAAACCATACGCTAACCTCGCTTGTGAAGGTGTGCGTCGTTCTAAAGTTAATGCTCTACTTTCCATTATGCCCGAACTCGATAACACTCCCAAGCCTCGTCCACACAAGTTCATCGACCTCGGGGATGGCTATGTCCTCCTCAGCAAACATTCAAAGACGCCCGTCTCACCTGATGAGAACCTCACTCGAGCACTACAAAATTTCCTACCCGCCGGCCAAGATTTCCCTCGTTTTGACAAATGGGCACGCCTTCGTTTGCCAAATGGACAGATTGCTCGCTCGCTTTGGAGAGAGGTCGAGTTATCAAAGTCACAAGAGAACGTACGAATCTCCCGCAATGTAAAGGTATATTCGTCAAAACTTATCTACTTCGATTAAACTCTGACCAGCGCATTACCAGTTTCTCGATGGGGATCGAGTTCGACTGGGAGAAGTTGGGTACTTTACTCGACTAGCCATTCAGCCCTCCCCCGATCACACAGAGTAGTCGTTTTCCACTGTCGCTATACTTCGACTCTATTCAGCACCAGATTTTGACTTGCTTCAAATGTCCTCACAGGTTCTCACAGCGTCTACTCTCCTCGACGACATATTCATCTGCGACATCAAGAAAATCAAAAGTGTCGTCGCCATGATACCTCGCGAAATGACGTTGCCATCTGGAGCCAACGGTACTTTTTTTTGCATGATGGAGAAACCCGGGCTGGATATCTCGGACCTTGGAGTGCCTTATAGTGTATATTCACGCGCTGAATCAGAGCCAGTAAATGAGGAGAATGGGGACCACTCGGACAGCGATTCAGATGACGATGACACATTACATGTAGAATAGTTATTTTCATGCTCATTACAATGTTTTCACTCAGTCGAACAGTTCTAAGTACATTTTACAATGCGACAGACTTGGACAAACGACAGACTCGGAATACAGTAAGACAGTGCGAACTTGAACAAACGTATTACACTCAGAGCGATCGAAGACGCTTCTTTGCTCTCGTACATTCGTCCCTTAAGTGCCTTCGTTTAGCAATGTTCGAAGGTAAAAAGATCGGGTAGAAACCGCGTGTCAAAAACTTTGAACGGAATGGGCAAAACGTGGGTATTGTTCGCCTCAAGAGGAGATCGCAGGGTATAACGGAGCATCTGTGGCGAAGAGGATAGATATAAGAACACAACCACGACTGAGTGGATTCACATAAAGAACATACCGAACGTAGTTATCCGCCAAGATGTTGTTTTCCTCATGTTTGATGGATACAGTTCCCCCTTGGAACTCTTCGATATGAACAGAAATTGCCTCTCGGTCGTCTGTTTGACTGGGAATTATATTAGAACGTGGTCACGTCATGCTTTGAAAGAATAAAACTCACATTTGCGCATCGATCATTGTTTTCTTAGTAGTCTTGATCGCTTCATCTTGTCCGATAAGCTCTGAAATGGGGCGATGTTTGATACAAAGAACAATTCGCTAGTAGAGAATGAATTAGAAACGAGCAAAAAATTGTTTGAGACTGACCTTTTCTCCGGGTTGTTCAGTATGAAGGGCAAACTCGTAAGTCTCCCATCCAGGAACAACATTGTCGAGGTGTAACAACAAGATGTCCCCAGACATCTCGACAGTCGGACATCTCGGAATCATCCACTCTTGGATTCGATCGGCCTCGGAGTCGGACATACTCGTAATATGATCGAGAATTTCATAGCGAGCCGTGGAGTAGGTTAAGTACACAGGAATTAGCCGAGTCGGAGTTTCTAAAACTGTACATCCCCTGTCCGCTCAAATTTTTTTCTTTACTCTTTTCATCGTGTTTATCATGAACGGACCTTACGATTTCTCTTCGTTTCATAGTACAAGTTCTTTCAATAATACCCCAACTACTAATCATTTAGGTTTCTCCGAGGGGCTGCTCGACCCAGACATTTTGGGGCGCAGCATCGCCGCCCCCTTAATTCCACCTGCGAATCAGTCGCTCGGCTATCAGCAGGTAAGCGAATTCTCAGAACTACACTAATTATAGCATATATCCTGGTCAGACGTACATGCAGGAAGTCTCTTCTCTGAGGGAACGTTGTAAGGCACTCGAGACACAGCTCATCAAGGTCACAACAGAGCGCGATACATTAAAGTAAGTACTAAAATCACATCGAGGGAACTGATCTATTATGTCAAATAGGATGATGTTCGAGCAGCTGTCGACAACATTACGTGACAAGCCGGAGTCTCCCATCCCCACGGCGAAGTCCCCTGAGATGTACCCGAAGGTCCGCTTTTGGACTCAAAACAGGTACAACGAGTGGGCGAATTCTCCCGAGGGCCACGGAGATCCCCGGTACAAGCTGGCGTATCTGGAAGACGAAGCTGGGATGACTATCCCCGACATCACCCTCAAGTCCATCCGCAAAACAATTCGAGGTTGCTGGGCAGAACTCGTTGCCAAGAACATGGCCCCAAAGAGCTGGGGAAAAGCTAACGCCTCTGC